>VTPC01001238.1:132871-163024 GCA_011009095.1 Ignelater luminosus
ATAATTGTGTTAATAAAATACCAGAAGCTTGATTGTTTTAAAATGTCTACAGCAATCGAAAGTTATGCCTTCTTTAGGCTTAAATCTAAGCTTCAGAAAGAATTACATAAAATTTTGGTTATCGATGGTCTCTGTTAGTTTAAATAGAAGACATAAAGAAAATTTTCTCGTATGTCGAAAACATGAAATTTTTCCCTAAGCTTTTCGAAGAAACTACGAAATCATCTACACAAAAGAAAGTTATTATATTTCCATTATCATTTTAAAGAAGCGGCGCTGCGCTGTCGCACTATAAGAATTCAGAAGCTATTCTTGAGACAGAAGGTAATTATTAGATCCAATAGGTGATCGACGTCAAAAGTCAGAAAAGCCTTCGAGAATGCAAATCTGTTCCTGTTAAATACAAAGGGGGCATTTTTTTGTCATAAAACGGCCTTAGTATTACATAATATGACTTTAATGTATAATAAGATAAAGACAAAATGGAATGGAGCTTGTAGGTTAGTTGCCAGTAGCTTCCCAAAAGTGTAAAAGCTCTTATGTAGAGTGAGCTATAGTCAATATAAAAAATAGAAGATGAAGAGGCTAAAATCTTTACGTCTGGCTTAACAAAATGAACTTAAGAAGAACTGTCTAGGAAAGTTTAATAATTATGTTAATAAAATACCAGAAGCTTGATTGTTTCAAAATGTCCACAGCAATCGAAAGTTATGCCTTCTTTAGGCTTAAATCTAAGCTTCAGGAAGAATTACATAAAATTTTGGTTATCGATGGTCTCTGTTAGTTTAAGTAGAAGACATAAAGAAAATTTTCCACATATGTAGAAAACATGAAATTTTTCCCTAAGCTTTTCGAAGAAACTACGAAATCATCTACAGAAAAGAAAGTTATTATATTGACATTATCATTTTAAAGACGCGGCGCTGCGCTGTCGCACTATAGGAATTCAGAAGTTATTCTTGAGACAGAAGGTAATTATTAGATCCAATAAGTGATCGATGTCAAAAGTCAGAGAAGCCTTAGAGAATGCAAATCTGTTCCTGTTAAATACAAAGTGGGCATTTTTTGTCTTAAAACGGCCTTAGTATTACATAATATGACTTTAATGTATAATAAGGTAAAGAAAAAATCTCAACTGTCGAAAGGTACCTGTGATACAGAAAATTCTTAGCTATTGATGCTTTGATATAGTGACAAACAATTGATTTCAGTATTTTATTTGATTTTGTCTGATTAGATATTTCTCTGATCTCCTTGTTTGTTTAATAGAAGTTGTCTAAATGTTAATGAACTTTTATCTTGTGTGAATATGACTAAGTGTTTGGAAGTGGAAAAATTAAATATCGAAACTTGACTAAATTTATAAAATATTGTTCACTGTCACTTCCAAACCACTTTACTGCTAGAATTAGCCGACACCCTTGCTTTGATTTATGTTAACGGTGACGTTTTTCAGAGAAAACGAAAAGGACGATCAGTAAAAACAGGGATAGTGATACCATACTGGCAAAAAGCCTTCCAAAATATAAAATAACAAATAAATATATTTATTTAGAAATAAAAAGACTGATATTAACATAATAAACAAATTAGAAGAATTTTCGCAACATCAAGATCAAGAATATCATGCTTTGTTGTCTCCCTTTTTGGATATAAAACAGAATTAAGGAACATCAAATTTTTTTATTAATAAAACAAGAATGTCACGTACTAATAAAACATTTACTCCTTCATAATGTGAAATAACCACCAAGATATACTGTCAAGCTATAAAATTCTGCCGAAATTATTAATATTTCATGAGTAATATCAAGAATGACTGGGTTTTAGGCGCATTAGAACTCGTTCTAATTGTTTAAAGATGTGTCAACTATTCTTCTTTCTGTTAACTATCTTATTTAATAAACACAATGATACCTGTCATTGTATTATTGTTTTTTTTATAGTTTTATTTTCATATCCTATCATTATTATCATCAATATTTCAATCTGCCGCATTTCATTCTGAACGTGTCATTGCAAGGTCACACTTTAATCCACCAAAACAACATTTTAAAAATACAATGATAGGAATCCCTTAAATCGGAAGATTATATTTAAATATTTCTTTTTAAATCTTTGTTACATTAAGTGATCAAAACAATGAATAATTTTTACAAGAAATTATTTACAATTTATTATTATTATTATTATTATTATTAATGCTTAATTCCAGTATAAAATAATAAAAGTCAACTTGGAAAACAAGTGATAATAAAAACTGACTGTGGCTATAATAAAAGGAGTGGGTTTTTTACGAAAAAAACTAAAATTTCAACTCGAACTCGACAATTTGAAAGTAAAACGAAATATGTTTACAACACGAGTTTGCAATTTATCAATAAACTTTTGTGCTGTAACAACACAATAATAATTTTATTATTATTGTGATACCGTTAAAATAAATAAAAATTCCATAAATATAAAATAACAATGTGTTCACACATTTTACTTACCTATTGTAAAAGAATATCCAAAAAACTAGAAATATCCGTCAGTTTCATAATTGACCAAAAAATTCTTCTTATTAGCAGAAATCATAATTGCTCTTCTAATAATTTTTATTATTATTATTTCTAATTAATAACACCAACAACACACAATTTTTATATTAAAAAATTACTACAAAAATCACTATTACTACTATTATTATTTATATTTTATAATAGAAAATAATCAAACTATTTCTATTCTTCCATTTACAAACTACGATTTTTTAAAATTTTTCTATTTAAAAACTACATGAGTGACCGGTGTTGTATTCGCGAAGAGCGCGTTCGCGAAACGAAATTTCTTCCAAAACTCTTGTTAACAGCAGCACCACATGCGGCCAAGAGTTGACTGTGGTGTATGTTATCGAATCACCACGCACTAGCTGAATGGAGTAGTCCCTGATGATGCCGCGGCGGCACGGACTCTGCGCTTTTCCTTGGCACCGTTTGTATCGATCCTTAGGACTAGGGTACGGGATATTAACGTGGGTACGTCGTTCCTGTTGGGATGCTGCAGGAATTACCGAGAAAAGGAAAAAAAAGAGAGAGACTTTGTTTTTCTGATGCCGGTGTGTGGGTTTTTTTTCTTTTTTTTATTGTTATTCGCGTTTTGTGTTTTTATTTCCGAAAGGAAAAATAAATTCAAGAATTCCGATACAAAAAACCGTGGAGAATGTTATTCGTTTTTTCTGAATGCGCTGAAAATTCATAAACATAAACATGTAAGGAGAATCGATGGAAATGGAAAATATGACCTAGGTCAGGTCATATCGGAAAATGTAGGCCGTTATCGATCGAGTTATGAATTCTATTATGCAACGAATTTGCGTTTTACTTTTGCTTTATAAGGATGGTGCGTGTTTCTTTGTGAATCATTTAGAATTGAGTACCTTCCACACAGATAACTTTTTGGATTTTTCAAGTAGCTCGAATATGGTATTGTACTAAAAAGTAGAATTCTAGAATAACATAATTTTAATAGAAAGAAAATATTATTTCTAATTACTCTGGACAACTCTGAAAATCGTAAACTGCTCCCAAGTGAGGTTGGATTTCAGCAAATTCAATTCGATTTAGATTTATTTTGACACTGAGTGTTTTGGGTTGATTTTTAAAGATTTGCTAATAACCATTTCCATCAACAGACGCAGCCGGAAAAAAATTAAAACGCCTTTTAATTGCTTTCATTATAGAGATCGGATTTTTATGCAAGTAAAAGTTTAATCTATAAAGAATTCATTCATGAAACGTAAGACATTCTGGTTCAATAAAACATTTCTATTTTATTTTGGACAACTGGAATACATCCAACTAGATATGAGAAATTTAAAAAACGTTGCGTTGTCGAAATTTAGAAACCGCAAAACACTTGGACACATAAAAACCCTTATCGTTGCGTTTCCAACCATTCTTAAAATGTTTTTTACTTATTTATGCTGTTTGGTTTTCTTTCCATTTCCGATCTGGCCTCTTGGCTTGATTTCGCGAGTCAAAAAAATGTTTACTTCAATTCTTGCAATTCTCTCAACGCTATTTTCCCCATTCTTGTTTTCTAGAATTTCTGTTAGCTTTCTGATTATTTTTGTTTAGTTTATCACAAAAATTTAATTCTGGCATTTTATCTTTTTGTAGTATGTGGATGCATCTAGAAAAATTAACAAGAGATTTACAAATAAATAATTGTGAGGTTAAGTACATAAGAAGATTGTGACACACAAATTTATGATAGGGTTGAAATTCTAAACACTGCAGATACAGTAGGAAAACTTTTCCTGTAGATGATTAACCGATCATCTAATATTGTCAGTGATTATGAATATTAAGGACTTTTATCTTGAAGCTGCCAAAAATAATATTTGCACAGTTTTTCAAGCTTCAGATGCTCTTTAAAGCTTGCTGCCCGTGTGAGATGCACCCATTGCAAATTATGACTGTGATAGTTAGCAAGACTACAGTGACAATTTGGTATTTTAAATTCTCATATTTATTGAATAGAAACTATTTTTGGAACATGCTAGACTAGAAGGAAATTCATTGCTCATGTAGTGTCTTGCTTCGGTTGTCTTAAAAGACCAAACGGTCCCTTTAACAGAGATTCCTAAACTGGAATTGATGGTAAACTAGCATCCTGAACATGCCATAGGCTATAACGAATAACAGAGGCAGTAGCGAAAATGTAAAGACTTGTGGATCATGAAAAACAGTTTACCAAAAATTAGCATCTTTAACAGATAAAGAACTATATCAAGAAGCTAACGCCTTAGTAACACCATACAAAAACGACATATCGCTAGTCAATCACAACCTTTATCTTTACGAAACTGATCAAAAACACAAACACAAACAACTTCCGCAGTATCTGACCTAACAAGTTTCCACGACGTTGAGACTTTAGACTCGCATTGATCTCTATTGAAAATAAGAAAGAAAAAAGACTCAATTTTGAGGAATTAATTCTAGAATTTGCTAGAGAGAAAACTAGAAAACAAAAAAAAAGTTTAGGTGAAGGTAAGTTTGCTTTTATGCAGCGCCTGTGCAGAAAGAACGCAGCACAAAGGCGGTAGCCTCAAGGAGTCGACAAATTTTGACAAATATTCGTCAAAATTATATTGACAAAGAAGGTCATCAATAAGGCACGTCCTGAAAGTTTTGAAACAATTTTCAGCGCTTTCATATTTATCATGAAAAGCAAATTTTGAAGTTGATATTTCAAACAAAATTACTTCAGTATCCTGACTTTTAACGCCAGTTAGATTTTTGAGATCAATTGCATCATCTTATGAAGAGGAAATTTGAGAAAGTATCTACGATCGAGTTGGGTGAATGCTTGTACTTATTGTGCTAATATTTATGAATAACTTGAAAATTACGAGAACAATATCGAATCCTGCGAATCAAGAGTGTGATACCCACATCCTATCTTTGGTGTCTAAAAATGGTTGACCTTTTGGAACGCTCAACAGCGGACAGCGTTCTTTCTCAGACATACGCAGACGACGGGCTAGGGTTAGTCACTGGTCGCTTTCTCAACGTCGGAGGTAACCTTAGAAAAGAGATTAAGGTAGAAGTTACATGTGACATATCGACAGCGACACTCTGGCTACTCCATCAGGTGGTAGGTTGGCTTTGAAGAATCAATCCTCAGGTAACCTACAGCATCTACACGGCAATTATCAGACCTAGAGTACGGTTTGGTTTAGTGGTCTGGTGGTCTGGTATAGAGTGCATCACCATCGCCTAACATGTGGCCAAGCTACAAAGCCTGGCGTGTCTGGGTATAACCAATGCAATGAGGAGGACCCTTACGGCTGAACTTGTGGTTCTGTTGAGGCTCCCAGATCTTCCAATTTGCATAAGGAAGAAGAATGCAAGGTTATAACTTGAAAATGGAGTTAACACCGGCCACGCCAGGATAGTTAGTGAAACAAGAAATGCCTTTGTCCACTCACAGAATAACACAGTACTCCCTCACAGTTCCATCTAAGGAACAGTGGGAGAGAATTAAGATGCATTTCCAACAGGACTTGCTGATTTTCTATATGGATGAATCACGTATGGATGACAGGAAACCTTCGGGAGCAGGCATTTACCCAGGAGAAGGAGTGCACAGACGCTTTGGAAAAACTTACCACAACAAAGGAGGTTAACCTCGTCTGGGTTGCTGGATACAGCGGAATCCACTGCAACAAAAAGCAGATAAGAAAAGACTACATATATAACCAGTTTTAACTCGTCGATGTCAGACTAGCTGATAGGCAAGAGCTGGGGAACCTTAAGTCTTTAAATTGGGATTTTCAGAGGCCATTGCATCGTAAGAAGACACCTGTCGCTCATAGGTGTAGAGGAGAACCAAACATGCCCTAGAAGTAGGAATGGTGATAAAGCGTCTTTCCACTTTCCGGGAGAATTAGAAGATGAGATCTAAGACCTTTCAGACCGCTACCCTAACAAGGGTAGAGTTGAGTTCTCTAGCCTGGACAAACAATAGAAGAAAGAATAATATATGGTCGTAGAGGTGGTTGAGGGAATAACGAGGGGTTGTAAAAAGGGCCTATAAAAGTCCATTTGCTGAACTTTAACTACTATTACTGCTACTACTCTGACAGTATTGATGATTACCCAAATAATGTGAAATTTCAAAGAACCGCTAAATTTTGCGATAAAGCATTAGTGTGGTGTGCAGTTTCAACAGTTGGGATTTTTTGACCGTATATACAGCGAGTTGGGAATTAAGCATTAAATAAAGAAAGTTAGCTTGTAAATGTTTATCGAAATGGGTTGATTTCTTTAGCACATGTCGCCTTCAGGATGATACAATGTCTTGGCCAAACTTGGCCTGAAAACGATAACCATTTAAAGATTTTTGAGCAATTCTGTTGAGGAAAGTTTATGATAACGAATGAGAAGCTAGCAGAAACAAATTTTGCCACCGTGTAAGAGACGATGGAGAGCGTTGAAAAGCTACACATCATTGAGGAGAATGGACCGTTAACATTAATTTAAATTAATATTTTTGTGCTCAATAAGTCTGTTAAATAATTTGAAAAATAGAAAGGGGCGGTGAATATAGTTTTGCACACGGGCGACTCATACCCTAGGAACGGTGTTGCTTTTATGTTTAATTACAAAGTCCAATAGCAAAATTGTAAAATAAGTTTTCTCAAACGAAAATCTGTTATATCTAACCAAACTAGTCTGTTGCACAAGGGAGTCTGCTAGGTTAGGCCAAATAAGCATTTTTTCTTAGTCCAAAGTTTGTAATGTGAGTTACATGATTTTTTCACATTATTCCGCGTCTTTTCATCTATAACGCGTAAACGATTGATTTTTAAGCTTTTTCTTTTATTAGTAAACAGACACCATTTTACCATGATTTGAAACGATCGAGTTTCTCGTGTTTTTTAGAAATTTGACAATTAGGTTGATCGTATCTGAGTTACAGTCAAGAGCTTTTTTGTAGCTGATATATCAAGATATCCAATGAAAGAGAGATATTTTGCAAAAGACCGCTACCGCTACAATGAGTCAAAGGTGGTTGAAATTCAATTTTCCGTAATATCTTAACGGAAAAACAATCAAAGAGTTTCGCACTCAGCTCATATGTTGAGTCTTTAAGCACCATTCACAGCAAGAAAATTCCATCTCAATGGTAGTGAAGAAAGTCGGGGCGCAAGGACATGCAAATTAGGTAACTGACATTAAACGCGCCACCGACCACCCTATTTACTACTCGAAAGCGCCTAGAAAAAGTTAACAGGTGCGAAATACCCAAGCGCCGCCGCAGATGTCTCATCGGCTCGAGTGGCATGACGTAACTGATAATCCTGAACTAATAATCTATTGGTTATTTAGTTCCTACTAGGGAAGGTTCCCAACGTTTTTCCAAAACTTCTCACTTCACAATTTTGTGCATTTTAGACGTACTTTTTGTACAATCAGCATAGCGCCATGGCTTATTCTAAAAGGTTTTCTACGATTTGAAAGGCACGACATAATTTGTAATTTCAAACTAATAAACTGTTGTGTGTGTTTTCTTTCTTTTTATTGTGTTGGTTTTTCTTGTATATATTTTGTTTTATGTTTTCTATTTCTGTATGATGCATCTTTTTTAGTTAATAAACTGTAGATGTTTGTTTAAGTTTTTTTTTTCTATTCTTATTACTTATCTGTAATGTTTAGTTCTTTCTTGTGTGCGAATTGTGTTTTATCTTCTAGTTTTTTATTTGTTTTTATTTTTGCGAATGTTGGTGTCAGCTGTTCATGTAAGCATCTATGAATAAATCTCTTAGAATGCTGCAATACGCAGCGAAACCGGCTATGAAACAAAAACTCTTTCATATATTACATACAGAAGTACCTTTTTTCTGTACTACCAATCTGTTGGTTATTTAGTGTCTTCAAGTGTTTAAGAGTAGGTTTCCAGCGTTTTTTCTGAATTCTGAACGTCCTTTTTAGAGTTTACAAACATTTAATTGCATTATGAAAATTTATATCTGTAATTCTCTAAGTTCAATTTGCAACTTAACAATTTTGTAAATATAATATTAATTTTTATACAATAGGCCAGGGGTCGGCAATTTTTTTGGAGAAAAGAGCCATTTTATCCCAAATATTTAACCCAAGATTTATAAAGAGCCGCAATTGATAGATAATCTACAATATTTTAATGCAATATGGATAAATAGAAATAAAAATTTAATATAAAAACAAATACAAAACAAATACAAAACAAAACTTTAAGCAAATAGAGAAAAACGAATTAATGGAACTTTTGACACTGCCCAGAATTGTTTCATGTTCGGTAAGTAGTTGGAAGTCTTCAATTTTAAACAAGTTTCGAGGCTTACATCATTAAGCTGACTTCTTAGCTTGCTTTTAATAGCATTCATCTTGAAGAACGTCTGCTCACAATAATAAGTGGACCTAAAAATTGTTAAAATTCCAAATTGAGATAATAATAATAATCCGGAAGACTATTCAATGTTTTTAAAATTAATTGGCTCCCCTTTTGACAGTTAAAAGGTTCCTCTTTTCAGTTTATCTAGTTTCACTTGTAAAAGCGTATATTTTGAAGACCATAAATCTTTGCTTTTTAAGTCTATTAACTATAGTTCAAACTGAGCTCTGTTAACTATTGGAAATGGCAAAAACTTTATTTGACTGACGTCCGCCACAAGTGGTTTTGTCAAGGACAAAAGAGTGAACTTTTCATCTTTGAAATGATCAGTAAATAAATCGTTCATTTTTGCCATTGCTGCCAAAAAGAACTTACTATCGATGACATTTCCTGTAGTTTCCAGATGTTTTCTTAAAGTTTCCAAATGAAGCAGATTTCCACTCTTGAATTCTTCCGCAAACAATAGTAATTGTTGTTCGAAGGCAAAGACGGTTTCTAGAAGTGTATCTGTAGTATTACCTCTACCTTCTGATTGAGGTAGTTTAAATGTGATGTCATATCAACGGCAAAGTAAAATTTCTGTAACCATTTTTCATCACTTAACTCTTGATATTCGTCTTCATTTTGACTTAAAAAGGTCTTAATATGTTCAAAGCATGAAGCGAACATTTGAAAACTGTCCCTCTGGATAACCAACAAAGTTCATTGTACAAAAGAAGCTGGGAATATTGACTGTTCACTTCTTCGAGAAGAGCACAAAACTGTCAATCATTGATGTCATCTTTATAACTTCGATGGGAAATGTCTGCGTGCATAATACAATGAAACGTAAAAACATCGTGTTCCACATTTTGTTTGAAGAGGGTAACAAAGCCTGGTATACTGGGTACTCCATCTATAACAATAGATACCAAATTATTGATGTCAATTTCCGTAACAGTCACAAATTCCAAAATTGCTGCAGAGATGTCTTCACCTCGAGTTTGTCCTTTAAGTGGTAGCAAAGCCTGTAATCGGAAACATACCGTCCCAGAAGAGTAACTTGTCCGACACGTCACACGACTCGTCACACGACTCGTCACATGCCAAAGAAAATACACTTGCCGATTTTATATCATTCATCTATTGATCTCTCGCATTCTTGCCCATCTTAATTGTTCTGTCTCTAACAGTTTTTGCTGATAAAGGAGTGTCTTTAATTTTGTTTAATATCTTCTTTATTTTCGAAGTCAGAGTAGAAATGTTCGGCCATACTTAAAACGCACTTTTTTACGTATTCCCCATCCATGAAAGGTTTTCCATACTTTGCAAATGCAATCTTATGAGAAACAGCAAAACTTGCGCGGTCACATCATTTGAAGATTGCATCCAACTGCTTTTTGCTTTTGCGATTGTGCTAATGCTGACCGGACAGCGCAAACTGCATCTACAGCACCGAACTCGGTTGGAAATAATAAAATAAAAAAGAAATATTTTAATAGTAAATAAAAGAGGGGGAAATAGAATAATATTCACGAATGTGTTACCAAATGGTAGGTATATTAAAAAATGAAAACGTGAATAGGTCAAAGAGCCGCATGTGGCTCGCGAGCCGCGGGTTGCCGACCCCTGCAATAAGCGTAGTGTCACGAATTATCTAAAGATTCTTCTACGTTTTAAATGACTAAACTAGATTTTCAAAGATTTTCCCAAAATTTTCAGTGTTCTTCCGAGAATACTAAACCATTTAACAACATTTATCTGCGAGTTCGTAAATTCGATTTGCAACTTTACAATTTTGTGAACTCTAAACGCACTTTCTGTACAATCAGGGTAGTACCACGAATTATCTAAAGATTTTTCTGTGTTTCGAATGGCAATTCGTAATTCAGAACTAGTAATCTACGAGTGTTTAGAGTAGGTTTCCAGCGTTTTTCCCAGAATTTAATAATTTATCTATAATCTAATAACATTATGAAAACCCATATCTGAAGTTTCGAAGTACGATTTGCAGCTTTACAAGCTTGTACATTCTGAATATACTTTTTGCGATCTAAGCAAGATCGGCGCGGCGCGTCAATGTGCAAATGAGGCAACTTACCATATATGTCGCGGTGGCTTTGTTACGGACAAAACTGTGATTAGTTCCCATCGGGATCGCAACCATATATAAAATCGGTACGTCACCTGTAATGCTAGCCTTTATACAGTCTAAGACGGACCGTGGGCGAGGAAGGCCTACAGCAGGCGGTAGATGGTACAAATAATACGGGAATCTTAGGGGTTTCAAAATCGAGAAGGCTCCAGCTGTAGTAGAAAGTCGGGAACCTAATTTCGAATGGAAAACCCTACAGCTGATCTTCGTATCTAGGTCAGTAAGCGAGATGTCTGCCAAGGTTGAACCGCAGGTTCGAGCGGTACACAGATAAACGAAATAGAGATTGTACTGCACTCTATTGAGATTAAGCTAATAATATGCCCGTATGTGAAGGTTAACGTCACCTGGTTCGGGAACAGCTGATTCCTGAAATACTCTATCAATATGCTTATAACACAATAGAAGTCAAAAGATAAATTAATAACATCTATTAGTATACTATTAAATGAATACAGGAAACAGGTTACGGTGTTCCTGGTTACACTGTTTGAAGATTTTGTACATCAACACATACAAATGCAAGATAAACAAGTAAAAATACATAAAGAACAAGTACACACAAAATAAATCTGGCTGCTTTAAGTTTATTAATATTTACGAATTAACAATCCAGTGCACTAGAGAAAACGCTGGTAACGTGAAAACAATACGTACAGTTAGACAGTGAATCATCCGTAAATATTATAAACTCTGCGGTCATTTATGAAAGAAGCATGAATGATATACCATGGAAAATATAAACAATAGCAAACTGGGTTCGTCACCTGCAAGTGTTTTGCATTTAACTTTGGATCCAGATACTTATTTAAATAAGTTGTTAAGTGAGAACAATTTGACAAAGTTATAAAGTAACAACAATTTACGTTATCAGAACCTAACATAAATAAACGATCAAGACAAGCATTAAATTTATAAATTTTGTCTATAAATGCACAAAGTAACAAAAGGTTAATAATGTCTCCGAATAAATTCAATACGTTACAAATCGATAAACAACAGGTTCCTACTAACTGAACAATGTTACAAAGCTTCTCACTACTGTGAAACAATACGTCAAGCTTTTCACTACTGTGAAAAAATGTCAGGAGATTCTTCACTACTGTGAAGCGATGTTTCAGTAATCTCGACTGTATATTACTTTTATCCAAAGCGACCGGTAACGAGACGATAATATGCAAATGTATTCGCAAATAATTGCGTCTGTGCATTAACGAGTTATATGCGTCAATGTTGCTTCTTTACAAAAAATAGTTTGAAAAGGGTAAAATTATTTACGGTATAACTGGAACTAATTCAATAGAGGACCAATTTGTTGGCACAGAAAACACTTAACTCACAGCACTGGTTCACATAAAGTTTAACTTATAGCTAATACACTGATTTGTAGGAATGGACGACTTTGACATACGTTTATAATTTAAAGAGATATTTTAATTGTCTTTAAATATCTATAAAGACCAAGGCAGCACAAATCTCGTCGAAATAGTTTACTAAGAGTTCGCTGTGAATTCGTTTGGTAGGTCCGCCGGGCTGGCGAGGCTTTTTAGAGATGCGTTACGATAGCAACACGTCTGGTACACTCAGGGATTGTCGATAGGCAATTTAGCGATAACAGAAATTATTCGCGATGTTTTCACTGAGGCAAATTATCGCCTTAGCAGAAATTAGTTGACCACTTGAACTACTTCTGGATAATTCGCGAAATTATTCTAAGTCCAAACTTCACATCTAAAGAACATGGAAGACGCGTGTTTCTTCGTCGATAACTCTTGTTGAACTCTTTCGAGTTCTTTTGCGGAATGCATAATTTCAAACCTCCCGAAAGGGTGGGTCTAACAAATTATTGGATGGTCGGCATACATAAAATGATACGAGAAGGGAGGGATTTAACTAGAAATTCGAGCGTTGTACTCGGCAATTATAGGAAAAATAAATCTTGTCCGGCCCAGACAAAGTGACAGTTTTATTGTTTAAAGAAGCATAAAACTAAAAAATAAAAATGCAAAATTCTTTGAAATGCGAAAATTAAATCTGAAAAATACAGATTCGGAGGTAGTTTTATTTCATGTGAAGCCCTAATGTATCTCTAGTTTAACATTGAGAAAATATTTTAATAAGAGAATTCTAAAGGAAAATAATGTTCCCAAGCCATAAATCTAATAATGTCAAGGGGCATTAAACCAAGGGCCTTTTATGCTACAGAAAGTCGATAAAATTAATTTCTAAAGAGAGCAGTGTATTTACAATAGAAAAAGATTGAAAATAAAAAGATATTTTGTTATGTACAATGGTATTAACACGTTAAGGGAAGATTCAATTAACGCACAACTCTCCATCCTGTTTATCACACGAAAGCACCTTAAGAAATTCTGTCATAGACGCCAAATACCCTAGCGCCAGCCCTGGCACCTACACCAATCTTTAGATTAATTTAGAAGCTTCTACCTGACACATATTCAAATTTCGTTACGATCGGTGAATGTTTGGTACATTTCGCCATTCTTCCGAAATGGCTAGAATGAGTGATTGTCTTTTGTTTTTCACCAGAAAACTCTTGCATAGGAAACATATATGACGTTTCCTATTTACAAATCTGCAAATGCGACTTGATAATCTCTTTTCGTTATCGAGAAATAGTTATTTGTGTTACAAGGGAAGAAAGTAACACTTTCTTTCAGAGCGTCACATATGATTTTCTCGTCGACCTTAAAGAATTTATAAAAAATTGAAATAAGCGTTGTTCTACATTTACTTTTGTAAGTAACTGTAAAATAGCTTTTGGTATAATGTTATCCAAAACGTATCTAAGAAAAAAAAACGAATAGAAATTGAACCAGAGCGATGAAGAATTACTCTGTCTCTCGCTTAGATGCAATCGTCAACTTTCGGTCACAAAATAAAGATCGAAAACCCTACTTTCTAATAAGGTCGACGAAAAAAACAATTTTCCAATTGAATTTGGGCAAATCTTCCGTGACTTCTAAACCTGGAAAGATAAAAAATTCGTTTATCTGGTTCTGTAGACAGAGCCTTAGATAGAAATTCTTGGTACGACTTCGATATCTTTGCAAAATTAATTGGCGACTCCTTACTGCAAAACGTCTATATGGATCATTATTTGATCAAATGTGAATAAATAGATAGGCTGGATATCCACGGTCAATCACAGGGAACTTTTACCGTTTTCGCTGCCATCATAACGCACATTCAGATCATTTCTGAAACCAAAAATATAAGGTAAAGTCATCAGCACTTTACTCTTACCCAACAAATGACCACTTCTATAATTTTCTGTTAATTGAAGGTGCTATTTGGAAATTTTTCGCCGTTGAAATGTTCTAGCCATACGCTAACCTTTCTCTTAGTGAAGATTAGATTTCACTAAAAAGTCGGGCTAATTAACTAATTTTTTGTTGTGAAGTTCAGGGGTTCTGCAAGTAATCTACCTTTGTAGTGTTAAGTTATTTAAAACAGTGTTTGATTGGGTTATGGTAGCAAATTTTAAGTTGAGTTTTGTAGGTGTCTTACAAAAAAATGTCTGTAAGTTACAGTTGATTAATAAAATTTGTAACGTTCACTTTTTTTCCGTTACATGTGTTGCATTTAATCGGTGCTGTCGGTTTTAGTAGTTTTCTCTCATTGGGGAGGTTTTTCTGATAGTGATGAGTTCACACTGATAGGTTGATTATTTTTTTGTAGCTTCTTTGATTTTTAAATCGATTTGGAGATTGACGAAGTTTTCCCATTTATATATTGTAGCAGACGGGACACAGGGTATAATTCTTCAAACCATTAACTTTTATTTTCGCAGTATGTTGAACTCTCACAGCTGTGACTTCTATTTCTGGTTAATTTTACTTCCTTATAGATCTAGTTACCAATTTGATTAGGGTTAGATTTTCTTTATAACGATTTAGTCATAATTGTAATTTAGATTTCACCTTTAATTATTACCTCGCAAAGCTTCCTGCGTTCTATAGTTGATATTCGAATAAGTGTTGAGGTACAAATTGGTATATGTGATTCTTACTTGTTCATTTCTTTAAAGGTAGCTCATTTGTGGTTGATCTTTTGTTAAAATGAATTGTAGTCAGAATTTCAGCTTATGTGTATAACTTATCTGGGTTGATTTTTCACTTAATTGTAATTTAGATCTATGTCCCCGTGAGAGTTGGAATCTTATCGGTTGCTACCTTAATTTTGCCTCTTGATCATGTTGTGGGTTATCAAAAATTACATCGCCAAGTTCTCCCTTGTTTATTTAAATTTTAATTTTCGAGACCCAGGATTTCCATTGGAGGGAGCTCGTCTAGGAGGTGGTTGAATTCCGCGTTGCGCAAAGCAGACAGGGATACATCAAATTCCTGAGTTCGTGACAAGCTTCAATCCAGCGAAGGTAAGCGGGTTATGTTTTTTTTGCTTTTTTTAAGTCTCATGGTCTATTTTTGATATTTGTTAGCTTGTTACCCCACCTGAGAAGTTAAGAATCATTTTGTTGAAGATTTTCTTCGCACAAAAAAATTAAAAAAATAATAGTAACATTTTGAATCAAACTGCTAAAGCCTACTAACTTTGTCAGAATGTATTTCAGTGAACTAAGATAAGTACAACTGTAAATATGGGGATTAGACTAAATTTAATGATTTAAAAAATTATAAAATTTAAATTGAATAACGGCAATGTTGAGATAGTAGACATGTACAGCATATGCACCCGCAGCCCATCTTTCACGGATCGACCAGAAATCTCACTTAGCAGGAAGATAATTATCATAAATCGGAAGATTTGATCGGGAGTAGAGCGGAAATCTCGAGGTTGCGTCACCTTCCACAGCAACTAAATTTGCCTTTTTGCCGTGTTGCTTCAACAAATTTAAAATCATCAACCAAAAAAAACTTAGGAAGCGTGGGTTAAGAAGGGTGGTTGTCTTTGCGTAGTTTGTTACAGATCTCCGTTCCTCTTTACAGCGCTGTAAATTATGGGATCCGGATTCCACGGTAAGTTTATTATTTGCCTACTCTTAGCTAGCGTTTCATAAATTTTTGTTTTCAAATTGTTTTTTAATATACAATTACAAACTTTCTCTACTAAGAGATTTTTATTTGAAAAATTTTGAATTTGGATTGTAAGTTTCATTTCAATTTTAGGTATAAATCAAATAAGATTTAACTTGTTTAAAAGGGTATGTCTTTAAAGATTTAGACTTAACATTTTACTGACTGTTTAAAAATCTTATTATTAGCATTTGCAGGTTTTTATTTAAAAATTTTATTATTAAATTTAACTTGGTTTCTATTACATTTTTTTGCTGATATCATTAATTACTTATATTTGTTTTTTCTTAATTTTTAAAATTCTTATAGATTGTTGTTTTTCTTTGGAAAAGCTGGCTCCCTTATTGGTCGGTTTTTTTAATATATGTATCAAATAAATTTATTTGTGTTTTATTGAATGTATGATTCCTTTTTATCCTCACTCAAGGCCACCCACTGAGTTTAGTCGGCCTGGCCTAAGACCAGTAGTGTCTTAGTTATACTAGTGTTCATAAATATTGTAACGCAGGGTTACGTTACAAATTATAGAAAATCATGATAGGTTAGGATTTTTGAGGTCAGTTATAGGATCTTTGAAATGGAAGATTTTCCAGAAAAAGACCCCATGGCCAGGATTTAGTGAGTTTTGGAAAAACGGAAATTTATTATTTTTTTGTGACGTTTTTCCAACTAATCTGGCAGTGAAGTAAATATTCATTATTTTCGCGATAAATTGGCTGTATTTAGTAAATGACCATGGTCAGTTTTGGGATGTTTACATGTCACTTTGAGTGTCGGAACCAAACATTTATGAAGAAGAAACTGCTTTAGTAAAGTAATTGCTATATACAGGTGACAAAGGCTTTCCAGCTTCTAAAATCCAGCTTTTAGACTCAGTTGAATTAATTATACTAACCAAAAATCTACATCATTTATCAACCATCGTGCAGGGAAAAAAATGATCTGCTTCATTCATGAAAAGGCATCCTATTTTGGCAGAATGTATTTCTCAAAACTTAACTTCTGTACGGTCATCAGTTACCGAAAATGCAATTTGTCTGTGGTTTTGTGAAATAACAGAACATGTGATGACTAAAGCTCTCGAAGAAGTTTGAACTGACCCTGAACGGGTGTTTAATGCAAATGAAACCGCTATCTAAGCAAACAAAAAAACAGAACCAGAAAGCAACTCAAGGTTAAAGAAGTGAAGGCATCATCAAAGTGAATGATGAAATCTAAGGGGAAGGTGATGATTGGATGCAGCCTGATGATAGTTTCAACATTTCGTCAAATACTGCTATTGGTGAAATAATAATGTAATTGGTATATAAGGATCGGAGATTTTAAATACAAGTATGATCAATCCTATTATCCCAAAGAAGTGAATCAAATTAAAAAGAAATCTGCACTTGTTTCTGTCATGTCTTTCAGTGAAATTTTAAGTCACTGGAAGTGACCCACAATACAAGATGAAATGTGGTATTCATTTGATTGATAAGAAATTATTACAGAACCCTCTGTAATTAATAAAAGGGGCATTTTTTATGTACCTCAGAAGTTTCACACTTTATTTTGAGGCACTGTGCTGTTAAAGGACTCGCTAACTCAGCTGCACCGAGGCCCGTGGTCCTAAAGCTACGGCACGAACAGAGCACCGCTCTAGTATCATCTTGTTAATAGAAAACTCAATACTTACTTATAAAAACAGTCATAAAATTTCATAGATAATAAAAAGTTCTTAGAAAAGATTCTTACTTTGATGCCTTAAAGCATTTTAAAAACTAAACACTTGAGAATAAAAGCTTTTCACGAGAAATATCGAGTTTGCAATTAGCTTTGATTTGGCATGCAAACGGTTCTCGTGGGATAAACGTCAAAAAGTTCAGTTAATCAGATTTTGAAGAAAACCATCAACAAAGACACACAAACATCTGATGGAACGAAAGGCTTTAACTTAAGATTTGGAGCAGTTTCTAAATGCAATATTGCAGCTGAATACTAAACGTAATCATTAAAACAAATGCGATATATTTCCGTGACTTCAGGTTTACACATTAGAAAAGACGAACAATGCGTCTCTGTTGTGGTGGGACTTCTTGGGAATAAATGGACAAATGCTTTCAATAAAAATCCAACGGATACATTGTAAACTTATCGACAGCTCCCAACAAAGTACAAAAAGATTTATTGTAGTAGGTTCGACAAAAACGTCAAAAAGCTTATATACATTTACAGGGAAATCGTTCAGAAAAGAATTAAGTTTTGTTGATCCCATAAAAAAAATTAAATAAAAACGTTTAAGCCTGTTAAAGGTATAAAGTATAATTTCCAAAAACCGGGACTTAAACACGTTAAATATATTTAGCCGTCCCTTATCCCTAATGCCAATGGTTAAGTAAAAACGTTAACAAAGCAGCTATTGATAATTATCTGAAAAGCAAATTGCCATCTGATGGCCAAGACGTCATCAGCTACCATAATGCAATAATTACAAAATAGCAATATCAAGAACCAGTTGATCAATAATTTAGTTGAAAGCTGGCGAAATAAAAAAAAACTCCTAAATGGTAAGATTTTGATGATCACTGATGATAAAGAATTCATTAAAATTACAGTCTATGGTTTCAAGGAGGTTGAGGAATTAACTTCCCTCAACGTCCTGATGCAACACTATGTTAGCTCTGTAACAAGTCAAAAAAAAATTGAAATCATTAAAACTTCTTCTTTCTATTAATTTACTAAGCACTGATTGTTACAGAAGGGGTGTTTAACAGCACTGGAAAAATTCACTTGCCAACTCTATTGAAGAAATATCCCAACAAAGAAAGTAAATAACACTCTTAGGCAACTAATGCCCAGTAAACAAGGAGTTGCTAGTTCAAACCAGTTACAATTCTGTAAAAATTGCCTGTATCAACATACCCTAAAACAAACTACTAGCAGGTTTTTAAAAGACATGTCTTGTCTGATCTAAAAAACGGATTAAAAAGAAAATCTTGCAACTCAGTGGATGATTGGAGTTCTAGCGCGCCCCTGGAAATCTACCTTCTTTGAACGAACAAACAGCACGATGCAGTGACAGATTTGCGTTCTTTTATGTATCTATATTTCTACCTACCTTCTACCTACAACATAGTAGTAGAAAATGATGTAAACAAGACACTGAAATTATAAAATTATTTATTATAATCAACTACAATAGGATTTGCATAACATATAGAAAATCCAACTTCAAAACTTAAAACGCCCTGAGGCAAGCTCAGATTTTTGCTCCCTCCCATCTAATATGACACAAGTGTAGAAAGGCGCAGCTAGTGGGTGAAACCTAACTTTGGGCCACCGTAGGTGGCTTATTGGAAGGCACAGTCCGATCGGTATTTGTATTTAGTTTTAAGAAGATTCTTGAGAGCCGAATTTCGTTTTTAGGCTACCGCAGGTGTCTTGTTAGAGAATGCAGCCTGATTTGCGTTCGTATTTAGTCTTCTTAAGAAGACGAATGGAGGGCGAAGCCCAATTTTCGTCCACCGTAAGTGGACACAGCTTGATTGGTGTTTGTATTTAGTTTTCTTAAATAATTTAATGGGCAATGGTAAAGTCTGGTTCTAGGTTACCGAAGGTGACCCATTGAGTGAAGCAACCAGATACAAGTTCATTTTTTTTCCTATTCATCTTCAGATGATAGGTGAAAATGACAACTGGAAATTTCCAATATTCTTTAATATATAAGAAGCTTCCAAATGGTAATTGGAAATTTGCAGATAACAACTAGAAGTTTTTAGATAGCAACTGGAAATTGTAACTATGTCATAGACGGGCAACCAGACCGTTGCGGGTGTCATAGGACACATAAACCTTCAACCATAAGGATTACGACAACTGCGAAGTGCAACGACCAACTTTACATCACGTCGCCGCTGTACGTGATGTTGATGCAGTCACTCCGGCATTAAAAATATTTAAATTAATTGAATCCAAGTGTGTCTTACAAGTAGCACTGATATTACGTCATCAAGTGGAAAAAATGAAAACGAAATGAACCAGTGCGTGAGAGCACCGGAAAGTAGTAGATTTCCGCAGCAAGACTCAAAAAAAAGAAAAAAATGAAGACACCACGCTAAGAATTATAACGTGGAACGCGAACGGGGTAACGCAGCGGTTTCGAGAACTGGAGGTGTTTCTTTATACCTACCGGATGAACATCGCTTTAATATCCGAAATCCACGTGACAATTAAAAACTTTGTTAAAATCAATGGATACAGATTATATTTTACCACCCACCCAAATGGGAATGCAAGAAGAGGATCAGTAATCATTGTTAAAGCAACATTACGGCACACTCAGTTAGAGATCAGTGAAGAACAGGAACAGCTATTGCAGTTGAGTACAACAGAGAACTTAACATAGCTGCAGCGTACGTATTGTTCCCAGCGGTATAATATTCAAAAAGAACAGTTTAGTGACATATTTAAGAAGTTAGGTAACAGATTCTTAATTGCCGGAGACACACGGCATGGGATTCGCGTCTATTAACGCCCAAAGGTAGAGAACTCTTCAAAGCCATCAATCAGGAAGCTTGTGACCTACATTCCTCAGGTATGATAACGTATTGACCCACAGAAAGTCCCGGATTTATTAGACTTTTACATATCCAAAGGAGTGGCTTCAACGTACTTGAAGATAGAAGGAATTGAAGACTTGACGTCAGATCACACACACCGATGCTATTGACTGTGAGTATTACAATCATAAGAAAAAAGCAAAAGCCAACGCTTACAAACAAGTACACTGACTGGGATAAATTTCGTGACCAACTGGACGAACTCACCAACTTGCAAATTAGGAAAAAAAGCGTTGAAGAGCTGGAGCAACACACACAAAAATTCTTACAGACAAAGAAGCAACTCCACAGTTACAGGAAATACCGCTAAAGAAAATCTGTTACCCTCTTGAGGTCAGGCAACTGATTAGAGAGAGACGCAGAAATAGAAGAATCTGGCATACAACTCGTAACAAGTTACGACATCTGATCAATTCGATAAAACAGAAAAGCCTCAACGCCTACTTAGAAAACCTGAGTTCTGACCGAGACAAAAATTATTCCTTATGGAAGGCAACCAAGCGGTTTACGCGGCCAGTAGTCCATGCCCTTCTACTTAAGGATGAGGATAGACACTGGGTGCTCAACGAAGAACAGAAAGCCAAATTATTTGCTTCGGTTTACCAACTGTATGATATACAATCGGATATCATATCAACAGTCAAATACCAACCAGAGCAGCTGTCAGACCATTCACTCCGATGAAAATAGCAACTGAAATAGACAATAACATTAATTCAAAGAAGACGCACGTACTAAAAGAATTATCCAGGAGAGCGATAGTAAAGCTCACCTACCTGTTCAATGCTTTCGCCTGAAACATATACCTACGGTCCTCAAAGTAGCCCAGAGCATCAAGCTAAAAAACCAAACAAACCCCAACATGAGGTGACGTCTTGTGGACTCATCTCATTACTTTCGATATCGAAACTATTTGAAAAAACTCTGTTAAAAAAAATTAAGCCGTTAATCAAACAACACCTCCCCGACTTCCAATTCGGATTTTGAAGACAGCATTCAACAACAGAGCTGCCACAATGAGTAATAACGCAGATAGAGCGGGCGCTCGAAGAGAAAAGATTTTACACTGCGGCCTTTCTCGATGTCTCTCAGGGTTCGATCGGGTCTGGCATGAAGGACTTGCCTTCAAAATAAGTAAACTACTGCTTGGAGATTTATGCAAACTGTTAAAATCATACCTCTCTGAGCGTACCTTTCGAGTTGCGCACGAAGAAGCCACATCAACATTTCACCCAATTCAGGTAGGAGTACCGCAAGAAAGTGTGCTTGGGCCTATTCTTTATCTCCCATATACAGCAAATACACTCTTACGGCTACGTTTGCCGACGACAGTGCGGTGCTGGCGACAGCAGATACGCAGGCTAAACCAGCAGATCATCTCCAAGCTGCTGGATCAGACGCTGGCGTATCAAACTAAATGAATCAAAGTCGGTTTATGTTGCATACACGCTGAAGCGCAAAGATCTAACTCGAACTATTTGGCTCAACGATAAATTAATACTGCAGAAGGAAACCGCTAAGTACCTGGGGTTACACCTAGATTTCCGCCTGAACTGGAAACACTACGTTAAACAAAAAGCACTACAAATCAGAGAAAAGTTTAGACAGATATATTGGATCGCGGAAAGGAGAGCAAAGACTACTCTGAAATCCAAAGTACTAATATAAAACAATAATTAAACCTATTTGGACATGGAACTCAGCTTTGAGGCTGCACAAAACCAAGCAATCGCTTAATCATCCAGCGAAAACAAAAAACCATACTTCGAAACATAGTGAATGCATAGCGATTAACACTAAATGAGATGATTCACAATGACCTGGGAATTGAGATGGTTGACGAAGTCATTCGTAACCTTGCCATTCGACACCAACATACAAATGTGCTAGCTTTGGAATCGCTTTTTGAAACTTTAGTAAGCACTTACCAAGTAAGTGTATTAAGTGTTGTCGCATTTAAAAAAAAAGCTAGTGTTGAAAAGTTGATGTTTTGAAAGCCGATGATAGCAACTTTTTTGAGATTCTAATGATAGTGTTAGCTCACATATTCTACAATAGATTTTCCTTATCAAGAAGAAAGTTAATATGCAGATACTTATGATTTTCTGAGCATTTCTATCTGGTAGGATTTTCAGATTGAATTCGCTATAAGTCAAAAACGAAGCCTTAGAATGTATTTTCTTATACTTTAGTTTTTATTTAGATTTCATCAAAGAATCACGCTCTGGTCTTATTATGTGCGATTTATGGGACACCCTGTATATTGTGATATGCCGTTTTTAAAAGCTTCAACCGAGTCCGGTTTGAGCTTTGATTGCACATACCTAATACATTGACATTATAAACTTTTGTCAATCTACCGCCGCCGTTACAATTTCCGCCAAGAAAAAATAGTTCTATAGGCGCAACCCAAAGGTCTATCGTGCCTTTAACTCTATCTATACTTGTCAAGAAGCTTTGAGTCTTTAATAAGGTATAGAAGCTTTTTTAAGGGTGTTTCCTTCTTTCTTATGCATTACTACAAACTAAGAATGAAACGTACGTATTTCGTAAAGAGGCTATATTTCTAATATTACCTTTTATCAGCTTCTTCAGTAATTGAAGAAAACAGCACAACGGGTGTATGGGTTTTAAGGAATCAAACTGATCATATAAGTACTGTTCTGGTTTTGGTATACTATAAGTACCGCTTCCGCGTTTTTCTCTTCCATTGGAAAATATCTGGTGAGACCTATTAATATTGTCAAGAAACCAAGCTTTCTTTCGTTTTCTTCTTGAAAGGCTTTCTAAAGTCTGCCAACTTTAGAGATTTGTTCAGTTCCTTGATAGTGTTTTCTTAAGGATTTTCTTTTAACTCTTTTGGTACTGAAGTTTTATACTTTCCGTAATCCCTAACCTTATCTTCAGGACATGTTCTTTTGTATTTTACTCTTTTTCGTTTAAATGGCAACTTTTAGTAGTCATTCATATAGTCTTTGTATTTACTGAATTTCTTGCTCTAGCAGAAAGAACTTTTGAATTGACTCTCTTTAGGAATCCTAATCGTCAGTCCTAAATTTTTATATATGGCAAGGGTTGGTTTATTTGATAGCAGTATATTGCCTATATTAAATGTATGTACTATATTCTTGGAATCTGCAGATTGAAGAGTAGAAATAGTGATTAGTGGTTGTTCTTATTCGAGAATCACATACTTGTGGGTAATAACTTCTCGTATGATCATATTAGTCCCGTGATCATGGATTGAACAAGATAGAAATCTAAGTTAATCACAGTTTGGACTAAGTAAGCTGCGAGAATAGATAAAGCAAGAGATACTATCACAGAAGGTGCAGGAACCAGTAGAAGTATCCAGAGGTCTATAAATAACAGTATTAGTAGCGATATTTAGTACTAAACCAAGTAAATTATTCGAAATTATTATGAAAAGTATTGACAGCATTAAGTGTGCAACTTATTTAAGTTCTAAAATACAATTCAATAAGATTGACACCTACTTAAGCAGCTGCATCAGCCAGAGCAAAATAGAAACATAATTTGAACTGACGTGAACTATTAACAAGAAAGATACAGAATTAGTGGAAAAAGGAACAAGAAACAAAGAAAATTAAATATCACTAGGAAGTTAAATAGACGGAACAAATAAAAATATGATGGAACAGGATTCTACGGAAATAAACAGCGTCTTTGGGCAGAAGTAGATTTGCAAAAGTAATGACAATTAAGGAGGTTGAATTTAAAGATCAAACAAGTAAATGGTCCCTTTGCGGCAATACAGAGTCTAGGTAATGGAAAGATGATTATAGATAGTTATGTGATTCGTCTACTGCCAATAAAGGATTAAAATTTGGAATTAATAGTTAGTGAAATCAAATACACTTAGAAAGTAATTGTTAAAGGAAAGTGTAAGAATTCATACAAACATAAGGAACTTTAGAAAAGGGCACAATAAACTTGGATCTTGTTGTGGCTAAACTGGTCTCGCCTGAGGTGCTTGTATGTTACTTTAGGTGCAACGGGTTTAAAATGAGACACAGCGCACAACATCGAGTAGATGAATGTAAAGATTACAAATTTCTAGAGAGCATTTAGCATTAGATGCACTATCAAAAATTAATTATGGGAGATACTAGAGATGTTTTGAACATCAAGAAAGGCTTACGGTTTGAATTTGTGAAGGCACCAAGCATTGGATTGACTAGAGAGAAGACGTTTACAACCCAGATAACTATAGGCGAGTGGAGTTGAAAAGATGTTGTCTTGCGATGGTTTTCGTCTGTAATAATTTAAATAAACATTTTTTATGATTTTAATTGTACTCGACTTTTAAATGTCTATAATGTTCATGTTTATTCTGTTACAAGGTACAATATTGCAGTTTGAGGATTGTCAACAGAAGTAAATAGCGTATTTATAACTTAAAAACGTATTTTAAGGCTCATTTAACTATTAGATATTAAATACAGAATTCTCGTAGACAAAAAGTTTTAAAGAAGCTGCTTTAGGAAGCCTAACCAAAGTACTTTTCTGTAGACTAGCTCTCTCTTACAAGATTAAGTTTGAAAATCTGTGAAGGAACGGAACTAACAGCAATGAAACAGTCGGCTTATTACTATGCTTAATTGAAACAATGCAGCTTTAGTTAGTATGCAGTCATTACATAATTCCTATGAACTTCTTATGAGTTGGATAAACTTTTTCTTTCTGTTGAAGAATTTGGATGTTAGTGGATGGGTTAATGTTTCCGTACTTAGCGTCTTAAACTGAGACACTGCACATTTTGTATCTTATTATCGATATCCATATAAGACTGTAGAAGAAATCAGTAAGCCTGGCAATATCATGTAACCAGTTTAATTATTTCACTATACCTACTTAAATTTTTATTTTGTTCGATTTATTTCTAAGGGAAACTGTAACCTAAAATCATTTTTCACACGTGACACTTTCATAAAGCATATTATTTAATATTTACGTTCGATATTATTAATTATATTTGCCACCGCTTTAAACCCGTTAAAACCTACATGAACCAAAATTATTAATTTTAAACATTTTCCCATAACATAATACTAAATATAGAATTCAAAAGCAAAATAAACAAAAATCTTGCCATTTTAAAATTCAAACCAGCTCAACACAAATTGCATAAGTGAGTGTATACATGTTATATGTACAAATAAAGTGAACTATCACTTTTCAAGTTTGATGAGATGTTACTAATAATTTCTTTTTTTCTACTCCTCCTTTTCCCTCGGTCCGTAATTACATAATTAATTCACTGGACTGGTTTACTAAAAGAAGATCATTCTAAATTCTTTTACACGATATGACCATATACACATTTTTTTTAATATTAAGTGAAAATAAAGCGCATCAGCCATGAACTAATTTATTAAATTAACCGATACACAGTAAAAGCAACAAACGAAAGCTAAAACCTTTAACGTGTATTAATTTTTATAGGCGAATTAACTTGTTATTATTAATTTTATCACACTTTCTTGATTACTTGATGCAAAAATAAAATAATAAGAGCGGAAATTTTGTAACTAAGTTTTACATGCGGATATGTATGCATAATTGCATATGCAAATGTCGTAAAGAAAATTAGAAACCATCTTTAATGTGATTTTGATTGATTGTCATGGAAATTAATTTTTAAGTCTACTATAAAATCTTTACACCATTTTATCAGCTTGATCTCCATCCAGTTCGTCCATTTTTTTGTTCCTGATGGAACATTGCAAGCAATGATTAGTGAATGAATGGTAGACAGAATTTCTTGCGTTATTGGAACTTTGAACATTGGTAGAAATTAATTATGTTAGTGCCAAAAGAACAAACTTTAGAATTAATTTTGAAAAAGTTTGGCAGCGTCTCATTACATATTCATAAACTGTCTTTTATCATCAGTTTTGATTTTTTGCTGTCCATAAGAAAATCAATCTTCTGCTAATAGAAACATGGAGGATCTTTACTCTCACTGTCAAAAATTTCGTTGGATGCGATAAGCGAAACCGAAAAGTCTTCTGCGAGAGCAATGAAAAGTTGCTGGCAGATTTTGATTTCCTGCTTGGAATGCGTCATGGGGTGAAAGGAATGAATGGACTTGTCTCGTTCGTCGTTAATCATAATAAGACATAAAACACTGGCGATCCGTATACTGGAAGCAATAAATTTGTCAAGAGCTACATCGTTCAGAAAAACCTTTATAATCGCTACCAATTCAGTTCCGCGTAGTGTCCGTTTGGTGAAGATGTTGGCAGACGTCCCGATTCTTTCCCAGTGCATATGCCCGCGCCGGTCTTCCAACCTTCCTCTCCCAGGTGTCCGAACTCCGAACGCGTCCCGGGCCGCGGCGCGAGTAGGTTTATGGCTCCGAAGTCCCAATCTCCAGTGTCACCGTTTACGCCTAGCGGCCGCTACCGAACTCACCTCCTACACCGCGCAAGTAGGCTCTGAAATTCGTTTGTATGCCGACTCACCAAGTTATCACGAGTTATAGTTCATCTTCTACGTACGTTCTTCACTTCTGCACCACAACCACCACCATCAGAATCAACATCGGCCGCGACAGGCAATGGATATCTAACCATATCCATGGCTCCTGTCGCGGCGCCCAGCATGGCCTTCAACCACCATCTCAACGGCAAGTCATCAGCTCGGCAGAAGCTGGGCACCTTACAACACTACAGTTAATGTACATCAGGGTCATTGACCCCAACAGCCAACTGTTCGCATTACACCATCTGTGGGCCAACCCAGCAACTGACGCCCTTTTCCAACATCAGAAAGCCCTAGAACGAGAATTTCACCAAGCCCCGCCCACTAGGAATCGCCCATCAACATCACTTCAGGTACAAATTCCAATCGCCGCCGCGCAAACCAATACTTCAGATAGGTGAACCCGGACGCCGCCAGCTTAACATCTATGCTGTCACCGGCCTTCGTCGCACCGTTACAAGTCATGGTCTACCATTTCATCGTCATGCCAGGTGCCAATGAACGCCAACAAAGCACGTATTTTGCCTCGCAACTAATCAAACTCATCCATCAGGCTAAAGAAGCTTCAGAATGAAGCTTATAACGGTCCCCCGCCTCCGACGAGAAAATAACCCTGAACTCGTTACCATTTCAGTTCAGGTGATGTATGAAACTTAACAACATAAACAACTTAACAATATAAATAACACAATATATAGACAATCTAAATAATGAAAAACAATGAATATAATATAATAACACCATTAATGATGCGCAGGAAATTACATTTGGTGTGTCTAGATGAAAACAAAACCTCAAACGCTGTTCTTCATCTAATATTAGAACTAGAATTAGCGTTGGTACATATCTTACGCACAGTATTATTTTACCTGCTTCTGGATGTGTTACTCTAACATTTCCAACAAGCTATTATTTGTAACTAAAGCCTTGAGCACGTTGTATCCTGCCCGGCGTAGCTCAGGAAAAAATTGCTCGAACTTGGATAACTTGAACCTCGATAACGCAAAATCCTTAATAACTCGAACTTATTGCAAATGATCGATATACATACATTTATATAAAAGTAGTTTGGTGAGTGTTGATTGCTCAATTTTTTCCCTCGACTTACAACAGTTCTAGGTCTGTGTTTCAGCTGCTCATGTAATTGTCATAACTGGATAGAGTAGTTTTTCATTTGGCTAGTCTGTTTCGTATTAAGTTCAAATTCAATATAAAATGTCTCACGTTTTATGTAGGTCTGTGGCGGCTTGAACAACTGTAATTGACTGAATTAACTTTTGTTTTTGCAAAGCTCATACAATATTGAGTCTAATGTGTACTGAGTCTGTATGTTTCACGTTTTATGCAAACCTGTGCATTGACTACTAGAACAGTTGTAATTAGCTGGAGTAACTTTTTCTTAGCTAAGCTGTACTATTTCCGATGTGCAGCGGGCCTTAATGTTTTACAATTTATGTAGCTTGTACTTTGTGCTGTTCTGCGTCCGATATGCACGAAACTTTAATGTTCTACATTTTATGCAAATCTGGGTTTCGACAACTGCAACGATCGCAAATGTATTTCTCGAACTAGACTATACGCCGCCAGGTTACATGTATGGCAAGCCTAACAATTGATTGTTGGATACATTTTTTTCTCTATCTGAAGATGGAATCGCAAGTAGTTTTAGATGTAACCAAATAGAAAATAGCACAAGTATCAAAATAAATCTGATTTAGGTCAAGTTCAAAAGCGCTAGCCGCTAGTGTCATGTCAATGTAACATTAGAGAACTGTTGTGTTAAGATATTAAGACTGTAGCTTATTACGAAATTGTTTAATCGATGTTCGGAAGATCGCAACATCAGTAGACATCGCATTATATCACCTGCATATACAAACCAGTGATGAGTTTGTATGCTAATTTGTTTTTGGAATTTGATATTGCAAGGTAAGTGCCTGCCTGGTAGTTATCGATGGGATGTTAAAATAATTCATACATAATAGCGTTTCGTCATTTATGTAGCCGTTTAATAATTTATGCAAGAAAAGTAATTGGAAATAATGTCTTCTAGCTTCGAATGATGTTATTTTAAAATAATCTAATTAATTATTATAAAACCCTTCAAATTTCCTGTATTCTATTTTGTAATAACAATAATGCAAAAATTGGTTTTGTATTCTTTCAAGTTAGGTACTCTAACTTCGGCTTCACTAAAGCATTAAAAACACTCTGTAGAGTGCCCGGATTATAGAAGTCTTTTGTAATTCTAAACAGAAACCCAAGATTCTTAGAGCATTGGTTGACTACAGTATCAATATGAGTATTAAAGTTTAATTTAGTGTCGAAAACGATGCCTAAGTCCCTAGTTTCTGTTTTTCTTTAAAGTGTTAAATTATTTAGTTTATATGAATGTTTAATATTAGTGACCTTTCCAATAAGTGACATTGTATGACATTTATTAACGTTAAACAATAAATTGTTCCGAAGAGACCATACGGTTAACGCATCTAAATCTTGCTGTAATACAATGTAATCATTAACCGTACAAATTTCTTTGTATGTTTTAAAATCATTTGCATAAATCAAATATTCCGAGTGTTTAACATTATTTGCAATGTCATTCTTATTGTAAAAGTAGAGGTCCCAAGTTAGATCCTTGGGGAGCTCCTGATGTTACTGCAAATTCTTTGGATCTATATTCTCGACATTCTACATACTGCTTTCTATTAGTAAAATATGAAGTACTTCTAAATAATTTTAATAAACCCTCAGAGAAACCGAAGCTCATTGGGCTACTGAGCTTATTTAACAGAATCTGATGTATTTGCGTATGCGTTCTGTATCAGTTGCTTAGTTTCATTTCTACATTCTTTGTGTTTGTTATTGTAATAATCAATCTTGGTTGTAATATATTTACGACGGAATTTTCTTTAAGTTTCAATTTTTT
>VTPC01001239.1:0-118472 GCA_011009095.1 Ignelater luminosus
ATAGACCAGATTGATTGCGCAATAATAATTATTAGGAAACCAAGAATTCTTCGCTTCCTAGTACGATACGGGAATATTTGCTTATTAATAGCCATCACACTAACTAAATAAAAGAAACACGTAAAACTAATTCGCTGATCTTACTACTTCAATATTCAACAACGAATGGACACTACTCATTTGACTAAATTCCCCGGTCACGCGTCTAAGAAACCGAAAATGCCCAAAAAGACATTAACATACTTACCATAGTTATTACATAGGTGATTCGCGGGTATGTGTACCCTACTCATCACATCTAGATGTTCTCGGAAATTCTCTCTATCGCTATTATTCTAAGAAAAACATATCTCATATCCTCGCCTTGAATGTTCTGCAGGATTGCATTAAGAGACGTAAATAATTATTGAGAATTCGAAATAAATAGGAATAATAAAATCAGTAACTATTCTACCATGAAGACAAAGAAAGAAATATTAATATTCTGCATCTTTTGGGAAAATGTTTTGTTGCGATCTCAAGATATCAAAACAGTGGTATAAGGAAGGTAGATGACAGATAAATAGAAGATTTTTTTTAGACCTCGCGAATTGGAAAAATAACACGATCGTTGCGACCTCTATTGAAAATTTAAAAAACTACTATGAGAGCGAACAGACTATTGCCACAACAGTGAAGCAGATTGAGATTTACAACCAGCTCTGCTAAGGTTAATTGTAAATGTTCACCCCTACCTTTTTTGCCATTTTGATACAATTTAACGAAGTTTGATGATTTTGCCAATACTATACATATAATACTGCTTGTGTCCAGCGGCAAGCAGCAAGTGGTCGCATTTACATTGTAAACTTTCTGAACGTTTGGTAACATTCATAGAGTTAATTGTTAGTGGTTGTGTCCAGGAATAGTACTTATGATTACGCGCTGTCATTAGCGAAGAAACCGCTTTGAGAAGCCTTTCACCAACAGCGTTGCTAATCTCTGCTTCCTCCTGGACACGAGCATTATAATCGTCCAAGAGCAAACAAGCGATTACTGACAGCGTCTAATTACCGCTGCTATTAGCGCATCATCATGGACAAAAGCACAAAGCATTTTGTCCTACATATTTCAACCACGAACGCTGGAAAACCTGGCGAAGATCGAGAAGGCCAAAATCGATATCTTGATCAAAAAGTTCGAAGACAAAAATCAATGAAAATTGAAACGCAAGCTCTCTGCTGGTCTCTCAGACCAGTACAGCCCGCAAAATTGCATTGTAAATAAGGTATAAAACTAGACGAAAAACGAAGCTTTGTCTTTGAGACAGACAACAATTGACAACAGAAAGTGATTAGCACCAAGAAAAAAATAGATTTTTGTCACAAAAACCTTATCTGGGCATAAAAGGGTTAAATTGGCTACATTTAAAAAAGAAATCTAAATACAATTAGTTACATTTAGATAAAAGTTTTTGGCAACATGTGCAGTTTTGCCAAACAATGTTTCCGTAAAAATCGGTTCAATACCAAAAAGGTCGATATTGCGTTTTGACTTGTAAAAAAGTCTAAAGCCTATTTGGCCTTTTTTCATCGAAAAATGTATTTTTTCCACACAGTATCCCTTGTGTAATAAAATGTAATTGAAGAGTTACTCAAACACCTTTAAATTGATCGTTTTTATTCAAGTTCAGTAATTATGGGCGATCCATATTTACTTAACATTTTATTATTTAATATAGATTTCAGGTTAGATAATTTTTAATATACCTATCAAAAATAATTCTAAGTGATAGATCTGAAAATCTTGTAAGACGTTTGATATATCGTTATTTTGTTATAAAAAGTTCGTAGTTTTGATTCTTTTTTTCCTAGTGGAAAACAAAAGTCGATACCATTTTTGATGAAGAATGGCAATCATTATCACTATTTTATCTTGTAAACCATTTGAAGTTGTGGTTGTGTTGTTCTATTTCATCAATAAGCTTTGATAATAGTTTTTGAAAATACTCTGCTTTTTGCATCAAAATCAAGGAATTTACTATTTGGTCAGTAGTCAAGTCAAAGTTCATCTACATAATGATTCTCGGACAAGTTTTTTATTTAGTTTCATATCACAACCTCATTCTTCCTACGGTTTACTTGAACAATCTTTAGAAATTGATTCTACTGATCATAATGCATAATCATCAAAACATAACAAGATCTATACACAGTATAGGAATTTCAACCACTCACAGAGTGTAATCACATGATATAAAAAAGTTTTTTAATGTTTGTACAACATCACTACATCATAGTGTATTGACTTATAGTATCTCATTGATTTCCTTTTTACAGATTCCCAGAACCTCCTGATTTGTGTATGCAACAACCATCAGAAGAAGACTTTAAGGATTTATCCCCAAATGACCACTTCAACAATTTAAAAGCAACTATCCCAGTTTGTCCACCTAATACAGTGCCTGGAAACAACCAAAAGTGCCTTAAAAAATGCAACATGAATGAATCATTTAATCAAAATGATAAAATCTTATATGCTGTAAGTCTTAAAGAAAATTTTTTGATATTGTTTTTATAAAATACCAATTGTTTTAGGTATGGACAATATTCTGGTCAGTTTTTTGTTTATTGGTGACCTTATTTGCATTATTGACATTTCTGACACAACCAAAGCGTTTTCGATGGCCTGCTAGACCTGTATTATATTTAGTATTTTGTGGTTTCCTGAGATCTCTCATCTTTTTAATTCGTTGGGGTATTGGACCCTTTATCTGTTCAGGTAAGATGCTAGATGTGTGTGCACTTTTTAAAATGATATTAATGTAAATTTTTACAGATTCCACTGTGTTAGAAAAACCAACAGATAGCCTCAGCTGTACTTTTGTTGCACTTTTCCTGGTTTACATAGATGTTGCTACATGTTTCTGGTGGTGTATTTTTTCTTTTGTGTGGTACCTTAGCGCAGCTAAAGAATGGTCTACAGAAGCAATAGAGAAAGTATCAACTCAATTACATGCCATAGTATGGAGCCTTTCAACAATTCCTTTAATATTTATACTCATTTCAAGAAATATAAGTTTAAATGAACTTACGGGATTTTGTCAAATTTCGAGTTACGTTTTAATTATATTTCAGTTGTGCTTTGTAACAATAGGATGTATTTTAGGTGTTTTCACTTCTGTAGCTTTAAAGAATGTAAGAAAAGCTTTACTTTATGAAGGCAGATGTCCTTATAAATTAGAGAGGCTGATACTACGCTTAGGTATTATCAGTTTAGGAATTTGTACAAGTTTATTTTGTAATTTGTTGTGTAATATTTTTGATAATTTGTATGTGCTTCTTATTCAAGTCAGTTTACAGTTTTTAAGTGCAATTTTTGCAGCATTATGGGTATTTTCTTCCAAAACATTTAAAAGTTGGAATAAATTATTATGTCCTGCATCACGTAATAAAGGTTTACAAAGCATGCCTTCAACTAAAATTTGACTTTTAACAAATTTAGCCTTTAAGGAAACAGATTGTGATACTTTAGTTAGTAAGGGTAATCTTAACCAGTATTAAAATAAGAATGGATGTGCTGTAAGCATGACATATTTATTTTTTGAAGATGTAAAATAAAGTTTTGTACAGTTTTAATAATTAATAAAATATTTCAAGATTTAGAGTAATTTTTAATTTTTTGTGCTGTGTATCTTTTCTACACATATATCACCTATACTGTACCATGTAGTTACCAGTCAGATAGCGAGTACAATGATATCTATGAGTTGCACTTAATATTTAATTATTTTGTGATGGCAACAATCGACATGCCTGTGTGAGCACTGCTGCTAGATCAACTTTCTTTTAAATATTTTTTATGCATTTGTTTAAATCACTTTTTTGTATTACCTATCTATCCATATTTTTAGAATTTCAAATTCAAAATTAAGCTGAAAATCAAAAAACTGCTTCTATTTGTACCTCCACTGTTATACAACATTTCTTTGATTTATATGGATTGCATTGGGAATAGACACTAGAATCACTCTGTATATTATACAGGGTGGTTTCTAATTTGAGATAGGTACATATTTTAATATGACATGAGTACATACATACTAATAATATAGAATCAGTTTTTTTGTAATTTCTCTCATGTTGATTAAATTTTAAAAATATTTTGATAGTCTATATCTAACTATCACATTTAACAATCTGGTGTTGCATGCAAACTAAAAAAACCCTTACGACATGATGCAACATGGCACTATTAAGATAAACAAGAAATATTGATTTTGACTTAGTGATTTTATTTAATATTAAGAGCAATATATATACCATGTTTTTAGAATTTAAAATTGCTCTGTAATTATTTTCATTACAGTCATATAGACTTGGAGTCCCTAAACACATAGCAGGTTTCATTTAAATTATTATTCATTAATTATGGAATATATGTAATACCTACTTGAGTTTTAAAACCTTAGATAGTAGAATTTATCCGGAACAAGTCGAGAATTATTGTCAGACAATAACTTAAAAGTTGCTTGGTGTAAATTCTTCAACCTGAGGTTGTAAAACTCGAGCATTATCTCATAATTGAACAATGGTACGTAAAAAGTCAGTTTCATTTTTTAGCGAAATTTACTATTATAGCTCGCAATCTCTTCTTAATTGTATTTAGGAACTCTAGTTTAGGCAACCATCATTACACAAATGCTTATAAAAAATTGTCCCACCTTCCAAGTTTGTGTTGAATTGGCAACCAGTTTGACAGCTTATCTTTCTGTCATCGATCGAAGAATAATATCAAAATATCTGCTTCTCAAGAATTAACTTACCGTAAAGTATTCATAAAGTTTTTTTAGTTTGAGAATTGTTTAGTTTCCAACAATGTTTACCGTTCGGCGTTTAGCAACTCTCGCAGTGCAGTAGGTGTATTGTAACCACTAATCAATCAATTGCAATTTATAACCTTAAATTTTGTTACTGATATTTGATCAAAGTTCATTTATCCAAAATATGTTTTTTATTTATAACACTTTTTAAGTATGTTATTTGTAGAGCAAAAGCTATTCGACCTAAACACACACTTCCTGAATTACCATATGCATACGAAGCTCTCGAACCTATCATTTCTCGAGATATTATGAATCTTCACCATACAAAACATCATCAAGCTTATGTAACCAACTTAAATGCTGCAGAAGAAAAGATGCGTACAGCTATTGAAAAAGGAGATGTTAGGTAAACGAATGCTTTTATTAAATCTCCTCTAAATAATTCTGTATAAAGAATATTGAAATACCTTCCATTTGAAGTATTTTCTCAGTTTACATGCATTTATTTAATCAATAACTATTTTTAGTACTGCTATCTCACTGGAACCAGCTTTAAGATTTAATGGAGGAGGTCATTTAAATCACTCCATCTTTTGGAAAAATCTATCTCCATGTGCCAGTGAAGCAAGCCCTGAATTATGTAATACTGTTAATGATTGTTTTGGATCATTTGACAAATTCAAAGAGCAACTTTCTGCAATCGCAGTAGGCATTCAAGGATCGGGATGGGCTTGGTTGGCATTTGATCCTAAAAGCAGATGCTTAACATTAAAAGGTTGCCCAAATCAAGATCCACTTCAAGCTACAACTGGTTTAATTCCACTGTTTGGTATTGATGTTTGGGAACATGCTTATTATTTACAATACAAGAATGCTAGAGCTGATTATGTAAAAGCAATCTTTGATGTTGCTAATTGGAAAGATGTTTCTGAAAGGTTTGCAGTGGCAAAAGGCTGTTAAGATAACTATGTTATCGGTGGTACTGAAAATACTTGATTACGGATCGTAGCATAATCATATGCTGTAATTATATTTTTTTTAATAGAACAAAGCTTTATTATATAAACGTACTTTGTTTTATAATACTGATGTGTTGTAAATTTTAAATAAAATGTAAAAAAAGAATTATAAATATATGCATTAAATAATTTGCTCTTTCAATATAACCAAGAACTATTATGTATTCACAGGTTTTTCACATGAGGATTGGCCATGAAGATTCACCCAGTCTAGCAGTGTGAACATTAGATTTTTAGTTTAAACCGGTCTTGCATATATAATTTATGGTTAGGCTTTTTAAATAACTTTAGGTTAGATTGCATGGCAGAACACCTACAAACGCAATGTTGTCAGTTTCATATAAAATGGAATTAACATCTTTAGTAATTTTTATGTCTTCAGTTTAGTAAGTTATTAGTATTACCTCTAATAACAGAAACAATATCAAATTGTTATGGGAATAATCTATTTGCAAGAAGACATCCTAACTGTTTAAAATTTTAAATATTTCAAATAAGCAATAGATTTGGCAACGAAGTCCTATTTTTCAGTGACAGTGATTCGTTTTGAGGTTATCCAAGCTGTACTTATAACGAAATAACAATTAAATACGTATTATGTACAACCTAACAAAAAAACTGTTAACGCATAATACCACAGGATTCCTCCACGATCTGGAAACGTCAGGGAACACCTGGTAAAGTTCCCAGTGATACATCTTCAAACCATGTATTTTAAATTATTCGTTTCAGGATGGCGAGCGGACTCTTGCGGAACTGAACGAGTACCAAATATGTCGAGTTTTACCGTGTTTGGGGTGCGATGCATTTGCGTCGCACATTATAGTCGTATTCATCAGTATTCATATTCCTGATGTAGACAAAGAGATTATATTGACGTACAAGAATTTTGATACGAGTGCAATTGGAACCGTTTTTCTACAATAAGGTGGAGTGTACAGAGTGGATAAACTTGGTTGTCATTATGTGATATCACTTTTCAGACGAGCGTATTTTTACCGCGGGATATTATTTCCGCGCAGGCTGTAACAGTATTGTTTTTAAAATGCCAGCTTTAAAACTGTCACCGCGCGAACAAATCTACGTGTGAACCGTTCGTGTTAAGTAGTGTGCCTTGATATTGTTTTATTAAATGTTATTTTTCTAATGGAGAGAGTGTGGCCACACGTTGAACTTACTGTCACTTACTGTGGGTCTAAAGGAAAAAAAATTTAATAGTAAATTCTTATTCTATCCTTTACACTCGCCTTGCGAGTAGAGAGCTAACGTATATTTTTGTCTCTCTTCTTTGACAAGTGACACTCTACCTATTAAAAAAATGACATTTAATAAAACAATATCAAGGCACACTTGTGTTAAGTACCTCTACAAACCGCAAGTTCGTTTTTTATTTAAACACAACCAAAAACACTCCTAGGGTTGCCAACTTCTCAGTCTCATTACCCCGGACAATTTTAGAACTTTCAGTGTCAGAGAACCAACGAAAACCTTTAAGGGGGGGGGGGGTAGATAAAAATCGAACAACAGCTTCTTACATCGAACTTTTACATAGCGACTCAAAGCAAAAAGTGTATTGTTCGGTTTTGTTCTAACCATAACCAAAATATTTCGGTTAAGGTGTTTTCGTTTCTATTACTCTATCAAGATTTCGTTTTTTGCGAACCGGTTTAAAAAACCGGTTAATACCGTTCTTTCACTTTTATTAGATTTTATTAATTGAAATAATGGCGTTAGATAAACTCAAGAAATTCTATAACCGAAAAAGTCTTTCTCAATTTATTATAACAATAACCCCTACTATGAGAATTATTTTAGTAAATTAAAAAATTCTCTATTGTTATTTCATTAGACAATTTGTACCGGCAGATCCAAAGGGCATACCGTGCGACCATTGCTGCTCGATAAATAATAATAAAGGTGGCAATGGAGCGACCGCTTAAAGCCTGAAACCGACGCGATGCAATGCGGCAGTGCGGTATTTTCATTAAGACGTATACGAAATCGATAAAAACGGTTTTAATCGGTAATTAGTTTTCATTCATGAACAAGAATTATTTATATCGGTTACGTTTTCGTTTTTGTCTTTGAGGAAATTTAGTTTTTCCCGTTATTTCATTTTCGTTTCGTTTTCAGTCCCGGCTTTCACATATTCATTTTTAGTAAAACATTACTCGTAAAAACGGAAACTTTATTACTAAGTAAAAAGCTACACAAAAAAATCTAAAGTTTACTTATCGTCTGACGCACTTATCAAATTATTAACGCGTTAAAAGAGCACATCGAAGTTTATCTCTTCGACATGACCCGGACATCAAAGGGGTTTCCCCGCACTCCGGATATGACTATCGTAAAGCCGAATTGTCCGGGTCAAACTCGGACAGTTGTCAACGTTGTCAACCCTACACTCCGTCCAGGTGAAAACGTTTCAACATCTGCCGCGTAAATGTAATACTGCGTTGTAAAAATCCGCTCAGGTATTGGTAATAGCGAAAAATGGTTTTCGTGACCGTAGGCTACATTTTTATTCTGAAATCAAATGTGACAACAAATTTAATATCATATCCTGCTTTCTAAATATTGGCGAAAAATGACTTTTGAGACTTTTTGTACTAGAAATTTAATTTGCAATAGCGTGCCATAGGGAAAGATGCCGTTGAAATTTTTAGATAACTCTTCAAATCAACAAGATATGAGGAAAAGTTGCTTTTAGGGGGAAAAAACCATTTTTTGTCAATATTTCAAAAGTAGGCCATGATATTTGAATTTTGTTTTCAAGATAAAAAAATAGCCTATGGTCATGAAAACCGTTTTTCGTTATCGCTAATACTAAGCCAGATAATCCATAATGACAACCAATTTGATCCACCCTGTACAATGATTAATTTAATGCAAATTGGATTAATCTGTCTATTAGTAGCTCAGGAATATAAGGAATTAAAAATATCATTGAGTTAGATTAGATTTTGTTACACAAAATATGCCTAACAAAATTGAACTGGAAAACAGTGGTATTCGTAACATTCTCTGTAATGTTTCTTTCTCTTTACTTTTGCAGGTTGAAGCATACATAATATCAACGAGATTTCCTAGACTATAATGCCAAACAAAAGGTCTGTGCAAAAGTTCGGCTGGCCTGGAATTTTTCCGCAGTTTATCTTATTTTCCGACTAAAATTCTAAGGCTATAGGCCCACTTTTGCAATTATGAATAAGTTTACCTAGGAAATTATTGCCATGGATACAATTACGAAAATGGCAGGTAACAGTTGTATCCTAGATAAACTTATCCAACAATTGTAAGAGGACCTTAATCTTGAATGGTCTAGAATTGTAACGTCCATTATCGGTTCTAGGGATATTTATCAAGCTAACTATAAAATATGTATGAAAACATTTGACTTGAGTAATGTAGCATGTCATGCTGTAATTAGCCATTTACAAAACACATAAAAGAATTTTGAAAATTAAAACAGTTAAGTTCTACAACTATATGATTTGTAATGCAAAAATGTAAAACATATGATCTGGAAATTTATGGAAAAGTTACTGTAAAACCTGGAAAAGGCAGGGAATTTTATTGTAGTAAACCCCTGGGAACCCTAAACCAGTGCTTACTTGAAACAAGAGTTTTTGGGGCATCATGAGCTAAATAAAGCCAAATATCATATCGATATTGTTTTTATTAATTGAATTCTTTATTGAAAAAAACTAAGTTTTATTTTAAGTTTTCCTTAGTACATTTCAAAATTGAAGTTAGACCAAATTCAGAATTCTGCGCAATATAAGTTACACAAAACAAACAATTTTTTTTATTGTGGTCTATAAAATTTATTTATTGTTCCATTTGATAACAATTGATTGAATATTACAATTATCTTTAGAAGTGAAATATTTACATCCATACTTAGATAAATAATTACATACATTGCTATTATCAACAGAAATAATTGTTTTCAAGCGAGCTTCAGTTAAAAATTCCTTATTTACATCAAAAATAGCATTTATTACATGTAACAAATGTGATAGGTCTTCTTTTTGGAAATTTAAAATTAAATCTTTATCAATAATATTTTGAATAATTAAACTTAACATGTTATAATCTACACTGAATTTTGCATCATTTCCATCTTGTAGAATAGTTCTTAAAATTCGAATTACGATTGGGAGGATGCGTTTATTGTTGCATTCAATATTTACAATCTCATATAACCATGATATCAAACCATAACTTGAACATAACAGCTGTCTTCCCATATTTAGTCTACATGCATTTTCAAAAACACTCAAAATTAAAATTTTTGTATCTAAATCAGCTATACAACTAGAAAATAATTCCATAATTAATTTAAATGCCATGGAATGCAGAGCAACCAGAAAGTCGCTATCTCTCCTTAATCCATCACGTAAGATCTCCAAGATAAATGTTTGCATTTCCTTAAAATTAACATCAGAACTGTGTAGAAATGTATACAATTCTGGTACATTGCTCAAATCTGGCGATGATCTTGCACCTAAATACTGTGCCATTGGCACATAAAGTGGGTGAAGTGGTTGTGTTAAAATAAGTACCATTTTTGCCCAAAAGATTGCTGCAAAATTATTTAATTTGAAATCTTCTAAAATAGCAGTACCTCTACATACTGCTTCGACACATCTCAGCCATAAAAGTTTATCTTTACCACCAGGTCTAGCTTCTATATGATAATGTAATCTGGCCAGTACATGACAAGCTGCCATTCGTAACTCTCGATTGTTACTACTAAGCGCTACTATGGTTAAACTAAGAGCACCTGATTTTACAAACTTCAATGTAGCAGCTTCATTTTCTGGTGCTAAGAGAGAACTGAATAATGGTAAAAAGAATGCTAGGTCGTATACATTTTGTTTTTGCAAGACGGACATTTCTTTTGTAGCTGTTAAACCTGATTCCAATGGATAATTAATAATAGTATTGAAGATGAAGTCTTTTTTCAGTATATCCAGAATGTCTCCCATTTTTGGTTGTCTCCATAAAGCCTTTTGGATATCTTGACGTACTGAATAATGTGTAGCTGCAGCTGTGCCCCAAAGGAAAGGTTTAAAATCATAGAAGTTAGTCCTAGCAGCTGCTTTCTCATAGCTAGATAAAAACAAGTATCATTGTAAATCATATTACTTCTGACTATTTGCATATTGAAGCATGTGCATTCATAATTAGTCTGTTCAGATGGAAAGAGCAGTAAAAACAATTCAAAGAATTTACGTTTTCTAATGCAAAATAGTAGTTAAGTGAAATGACTGTCATTCAATTCAAACTTACCTCGAATTAGTATAAAAATGCCTTGATTAGTTTAAGTTTTGATTACTGAGCATGTCTTTTCTTTCCCTTCAAGTTTGAGTTATCAACATTCAGCAGTATCAATAGTGATACAAGTTTTCTTACTCTATCTTCCATCCGAACAGACACAGTTACAAGAATTCTAACATTAATATTATTTATTTTTATTTCTAGGATAAACATAGATTTATTTTTATGTTCGGTGCAAAAAGACTGATGAAGAAATGATGAATAAAATTGGGATGAGCAGCACAAACAAAAATTTTTGTAAGCATAGGATGTATTTCTAATTCAACATTTTTTATCTGTAGAAATATTAGAGAATGTTCAAGTTCATTTTTTATTTAAAAAATCCACCAACGTAACGTCACAATCTCTTTTAGAAATATAAGCAGTAACACGGCTATAGAAAACTACAGTCTGTTAAATAAGAACGTGTACGGCATAATCGTTACAAAACGTAAGAAAATCAAAATACAATTTAATTTTTTTGAAACATTTTATTTACTAATGCACAATATAATCAGTAAGAAGTCCAGTCACCGTTGTTACTTAAGATGGCCTGACATCTTCAGGGTATACTTTCAACTAATGTTTCTGCGTACTGCACTGTTAAACTTCTCCATATTTCCCTTATCTTATGAGCTAAATGTATTTGGTTCTTTATTATTACAACCCACTCCATTCGTTTTTTTACCTGAACGTGGGTAAGAAGTGTTTGATATCATATTCACAAAGGCGGTTTCTAATAGTGATTTTAGATATTTTTATTCCTTTTTTAGAAAGTTTTTTCTGAGCTTTATCCAAAGTAAGTGATGGGTTTTGATTGAAAAGGTTGACAATGACTTATCTTCTTTAGAAGTAGTCTTTCTAATTTTTCCGCGGTTTGAAAGATCATCCACGTTTTTATGTATGCTATAATGCCTTACCCACCATGTCTGGTCCTTTTTCATGGCAACACAAGAAGACGGCTTCAAAACGTTTACTATAAGCAGCACACATTATTAACAGACGTAATTACTTCGGTAATAATGAAACATGTACTGTGTTTGTTACATTGCGCCGTTAACAGATATGCAGTATTTTTGTTTTTACATAGCTTACCTGATATTTCTCAGTATTTTGTCTACTTACGCCGTACACGTTCTTATTTAACAGACTGTATATTAACTACACATTTTTCACCCTTTATTAATTTTTAGGTTATTTTAATCACTAATACAATACTTCAGTTAATAAGATAAAAAATATAGTTTGTAATTGGCAAGAAAAAGGTAGATAGTTTGTAGTTCCCCCAAGGTGCATGTCATTTATGGTGTTTTCTAGGGAGAGTAAAAAAGAAAGGTTAGGTTTTAAGAGCAAACACTTGTCATCAAGTTGTCTCATACAGTTGCCATTTCACAAGAATGTGGAACAGAAATAAAGGTAAGATGAAAATATATTTATAAACAGGAAGTTAAAACGAGATTTCAAATGCGAGACCATTTATAATTGCGCAAAAGATTTGTTTTGACAGGACCTGACTGATGTCACCCTCTCCCACATTTAGCGTTGCCACTACAGTGCCTAAACAAATTATAATTTTAGGGAAGAATTGCATTAATCAACATAAATCAACAGGCGATGAATTTTTAAATACCTACCTAATATAGAGGGTGTTAATAAATAACAAACTGATAAAGTAGAATCCTGGTGACAAGTTTTTTTTCAGATATGCAACCTATGATGTATTTTTTTAGTAGTGAAGTTATCAGCCTTCAAAGTTGCATGAAGATATGTTAATCTTTGCTTGTATCTTAATCTGTCAAAACATCAAAAATTCTTATTAATAAAAGTTCTTAAGCTAACTTCAGATTATACAGGTTGTACTGTATAGGTGAGATATCCACAACATCAAAGCAAAGACACTTGCAATTCAATGTATCTGTTACAAGCATATTGTGTACAATCAGAAGTAGTTTTAAAACATGCAGAAGACATTTCCTTACAACTTTTCATAATAAATAAGAACTTTTGATATTTGGACAAATGGCAACAATGTACTCGATAGTTAACATGTCTGCATGCAACTATGAAGGCTGATAACTCAATAACTAAGACAAATCAACAAACTACATATATGGATTGTTCCTGGATTATTGCTAATTATGACAATATGGCACCATAGGAAGTCTAAATCAAACCATTCTGGCATTATTCACTTGTCACAAAATCTTCTCATACTTCTCAACTTGCCTTGGTATTAAGAAGAAAAGTTCTTATTATTTCGGTTTTACAGAAATAAACTTTTCGTTCCTAAAGATTCATCGAGCAAAATAACAATTTGTGCTGTATAATGAAATTAGTGAAATTGTAATTTCAATAATGAATTTCAAAGAAAAAAAAATCAAGTTTACTCTTGCAAAAATAAAATAAAACTTTTGCTTTATTTAAACCAAAACGAGCCGAGAAATTTGAGCAAACTTCACAACAAACAATTGAATGAACAAAAACATGATCATCGTGACTTCCATTGGAAATTAAAAAATGAACAAAATATTGTTGGGACAACACTGAAGCATATCATTAGATATGTACATTCTGTATAGTTGTAATATTAAATTAGAACATAGATGCACTCATTTTGTAACATTTCCATCTATAGCATTCTCTGATTTACTATTTGCAGTTACAGAAAATCTAACAATTACAGCTTTTGTTAAATAAATGCTCAAATCCAGGAACAGTCAGCAAGTGGTAGCACCTGGATCGTCAGTAGCAAAAGCCTTTATATTTTTTTTACTTTAGAATCATATTCTACATCAAAAAATAAGAGATACATATACTTTTAGATTTTTGATATCACTTCAGGAACATGGTCAAAATGGCCGGCAAAAGATAAATGTTTGCTTATTTTTGTGAACAGACTGTTGCTTGAATTCAGTAATAAAATGGAGTTCGTTGTGGTTATGCTTTGCATACTTAGATGTTTTGTTTTGTTAAAATGATTCCAATACATATCTGATTATTGTAAAACTAGACATTTTAAGTTTTTAATGTTTACAATTTTTGAAAATGGCAAATAAAAAGCAAGGACATGTAAAGCTGTGGTACTTTTTCCTCTAAAAACACCCTCTTTACACTTTTGCTATAAAATAATTAGGGAAGCAAATAATTCAACATTAATAACCAGATTCACCAAAATAGTTTTATTTCAGACCTGGCTCTAAGACCATTTTACTGATGTTTCACTGGTTATACAACAAAAACACTGAAGTATAATCATGAAAATACCAGTATGCAATAGCTCATGTTGGTTGTTTTAGCAAATCAATTTTTTAGATATCTGTTGACTATGGGATTTGTTTTATTAAAATGATACCATTGTTGGCATTCAATATTCTGGCAACAAAGCAAGTTGTAATTCATAGTATTGATTATACGTTGTTACCATTTTGGCTGCCACTGAGAGTAATCAAAGTTTTACTTTGTTTACTATTAGTCACTAACAAGGTACCCAACAATATCAAATAATCCGATTCTGTGATTTTTCCAGCCTATCTCTAAGAAAAGTCTCAAACTCAATAATTTGACAAAGATAAACTATTCTAAGATATACACCAGATCAAAGAATCTTGACTACAGTATTTACAGCTAATGACAGAAATAGTGAGATAAAACGAACTAGTACTAGGCCAAAAACCTTTAATTTGTGTTTTTCACCAGAATCTGTGGCTTTGTAGTTAAATCTTGAAAGAGTGAATTCAGTGTAGTAAATCACAATGAGGATATTCCCAGAGAATTTCTAATGAAAATTAATATTGATTTTCAGTTGAGATTGGAAGATTCCAAATGGTAAAATCAGTACAAACATAAAAGCCAAGACACAAATGAGAGAAATAAAGCATGAGAAGATAACAAAAAGGTAGAAAATAAGAAAAAAGTAGCATAAATGAAGAGAACCATAAAAGGAGTCAGGTAATACATATTAAGATACAGATGGTGTGATGAACATCAAGGAGAGGAAGAACAAGAATAAACTAGAGAGAGAGAGAGGGGGGAGAGAAAAGAGTAAAAAAGAAGGTAATGAGCCAAAACCAAGAGTATAAAATAACAGCAGAAGAGCAAAACGTGACACACAGGAAGAATATTGATTAAAAAGAAAACCAAATAGGAAAATGGAGTAAAAACTGTGTGGAAAGAAAGAAATAAAATGGCAGAAGATACAAGATTGATCAAAAGGAATACCAAAGAGAAAAACAAAAATTTAAAACAGATCATGGAAAAGATAGTAGAATTACAGGAAAAAAAAACGATTTGGTAAAGAACCAATCAAGAAGAAGAATGAAAAGAGAAAGAGAAAAGTAAGTCAGAGATCATAGAAAGAAGGGAAATAGGGAGAAACGGGTAAAGAAAGAGAAAGAAGATACATGACGAAAATAAACATGGTAGTGAAAGAAAGAAGGTAAGAGAATACAGGGCGAATTTTATAAATTGTAACAGTGGAATATTTCAAAAACAATGCATTTTTAAAACAAATGTTTCAAGCAAAAGTTATTTGGTTTCAAGGGAGAAATAAAATGGCATTATTCCATTGTGATCTGGTAAATGTTTTCAATGTCAAATCAGGGCTATTGTTTTAAATGTAAACCTTAATCTTTCTTTACAGAATATTGTTCTAGGCCGAAAAACAAAAAACTTTTGTCTAAAACATTTTTTGATTTGACTTCAGTTTTCTAATATTATTTTAAACGTAATTTAGAAAATTTGAAAAATGAAGTCGAATAAAAAAATGTTTCAGACAAAAGTTGTTCGTTTTTTTAGCATAGAACAATATCCTGCAAATAATGTTTTATTTTGCCATTTTTAAAACAACAACATTCTCAAGACGTCCTAGATTATACTTGGGAGTTCCCAACATTTTTTTGCTATTATAAACGGTTAAAGAAATGTGTTTTATATTGTTGGATATAGCATTTAAATACCAATCTGACTAATATTTCTTGTTCAATTCAATTTTTTTATTTTTCATAAAACTCAATTTAATTAATTTTAACATGAATCTATAATTAATTATATTGAATTTTATTGTTCTATATAAAGAATTATAAATAAATTAATAAGATAGTGAAAAACAACCTATTAGAGTACAATAACAAGCTAGCAACTTCAAAAATGAAAACACCTACCTCTGCAGCAAAGTAAGAATAATCCTGTCTGCAGGTCTAACCATTGCATTATATGCTGCTAGAAGTACAGGAACATGATTCCTCTGCATAAGTGATGGCCATCGTTGACATAAGACCAACACCAAATGCAATAATTCTATTTTACATTCATTTTGTTGTTCCCCGAGAATAACATTTAGAAATTCTGAATGTGAACCAGCCATGTCCAAAAGTAACTGAGTCTCATTTTCTTCAAAATTTACAAATTCAACTAAACATCTTATCAATTTTATTAATAGGGCATTTCCAGATAAACCGAATTTTAGGCAAAACTTGCAATATGTCTGAAAACTATCATTTTCACAGACAGCTCTAAATGAAATTTCAGCACTTTTATTAATTAGATTGTCTTCAAAAAATTCAATTGTATATGTAACTATTTCATTAAGTTTTGCTCCGTCCTCATCAAATTTTGATTTTCTTTTAAATAACAAGTTTGTTATATGTACAAGAGTTAAAATGGCATTATTTACATAACTTTCCGATATCTGTTCTTGTTTATAAAATATAATTTTATTAAAGATAGTTATTAGCATTTCAACATGAAATGGTTCGCTAACCTCAAATTTATGTACTTTCTCAACGAAGCTTTTGCAAACATCTTCAGATAAGAATTTCTTTATTAACACAGCTAGAACTTCATGATACATTTCAAAGTATTGGCCAGCTTTTTGAGGTTTCTGTAAACCTTTTACAATACTTGGTTCAAAACTCTGATAAGCGTTTTTAAGAATGTCTTCATCTACTTTTATGAAAATTGCAGCCTGAAGTAAAGACAGCATCAGCCCTTTTTTAGACGAGATATTTGAAAGAGTTTGTACAAATATCTTCACAAAGTCTTTTCTCTTTTTTAGTAGCAAACCAGCAAGTAGAGAATTCTCTTTGCAAAATTCATTTCTGTGTAAGATGCTTTCAAAAAGATCTGGTTCAATTATCTCTAAGCTATGTGGAAAAATATCCAAATATTCTTTGAACATAGTTGCACAAGAACTTGTATCAAATTGTTCTTGGTTCTTGTTTAAAAATGTTAACATTTGGGCAACGCATAGAACAATTTGGTCATTTAATGGTTGATAGTCAACAATTTGTTCGATAAATTTCTTGAGGCTATAAGTCACAATATTGTAATAAAATGATAAATATTCAGATTTCAAATCATTAAGTGGTAATTCAGAACAAAAATTCAAAGTATCTAAACAGTGCTGATACTCAAATCCAAATAGTTCTATAACTTCTAATAAGCTTACAACCTTGGAACCCTTTTTGTGGGAGCTTTTAAAAACTCTTTTTAATGAATTTACTAATTTTATTCTAAATGGTTTCAAACAATAATTAAGTTCTTTATGTAAATTCAAATTTTGAAATTCCTTAACAATATTCATAAGGAAAACGGTTGAAAGACTTTTATTTAAATGCACAGGTGAAAAGCGATGCAACAAAATAGGGTGTCCAAAAATTTTCTTCATTACATCTTCTAACCCTCCCTTGCTTATCAAAAACTGTATAACTTTGTTGCAATTATCTAAATGGATCTTTGCCAATTTTTCTATACTTAAATTACAAAAATAAAAAAGTGATTGATGTAGACAGTTTTTCAGTAAACCTGGGTAAATATTAAGATCTTCATTATGTGTTTCAAAAAATTCATTAATATCCCCTTCTAGAAATGACACACTAAATGCTTCTGCTAATGTAACTTTAGACTTTAAAAGAATAACAGGATTCATTTCGCAACACCAATTTTCAATATAATTTAATATGTGCTTGGAAGTGACTCGTCGATATTGATCATTTAAAATAATGTTAGTTACAAGCACAGTAGAAGTCTGGAAATGTAACAAATTCACTAAAACACAATTAAAGTAGGACTTACAATTTTTACTTTCTTCAACATGTTCCAAAAAATATCTAAAGGCAGCTAATAATAAAGGACTTAAATCTTGGTGTCTTATAGCAAATCCAGTAGAAGAATCTCCCACGGACTCGCTCTCCAAACTTTCTAAAATATCTTGAAAATTTTGGTTTTCGATTTGATTTTCAGAACCTTTTAGTAATTTTGATATTCCTGTTAAATGGTAATCAAACCCATCACATACTTCCTTAAAGATATTTACAATACTGTGACCTGTATTTATGTCATAACTTCTTGAATATAAGATTGCATCTATCCAAATATCAATCTCTTCTAAGCAACCTTCAAAGATTCCAGTGTTTTTAAACAACAAATTTAATGTTGACTTTGCACTTAAATCTTTTGTATCAAAATAAAATCCTAAAATCATTGGTACTATTATCGCAAACAATTTTTGTTTTGGTGCAAAGATAGATGGTTCGAAACCAACAAAAAGCTTAACAGCACGAATTAGTAATAACATTACACTACTTTCATCTGACACAGCTTGTATTTCATTCAAGAAGTCTTTGAAATTTACTACACTTAAACTTTCTAAAAGCTGTGGGCATATTTCTTCATACAAATCAAATAATTCAAAAATTACTTCTAAGCGATTTAAAACAGAATAAGAACCTAAAGTTTCTTCATCATCTGATTTAGACCAATCACATAAAATATTCTGAGCATCAAGAAAATTTCTATTGATGTGCTCATTTAATAAGTTTTTTAATATTTGATAATCTTGTAATTTTAAACAATTTTTAGCAGAGAGAAGAAATTTTTTAACTGCTTTTAAAAATTCCACCAAAACTAATAAGATGTGATGTTTGATGGCTGGTTTTTCAAAAATGTTATTTTCTGGGATAATTGTTTTTATTATTGGTGTTGGTGCAACCAGAAATTGTATGATTTGGGCAAGCTGCAAATTCAGATATTAGTACAACATGTAATGCTATATTTTAGACTTATTATCATAATAAGGGGTCAACTTACTTGTTGCGCACTTAATTCTTGAACACAGAATTCAATTCCAGTAGGATCTAACTGTTGTACTAATTCTATCGCATACTTCATTGCATTTAACCATCGAGTGGTTGGTCTGGGCTCCAAGAAACCTTTAAGATTAGCCCACATTGTTTTCACAAGATCTGGACATGCTCCGCAAATTTTTGTTACTAATTCTCCAGCATATGAATGTTCCCATGGTCTTTCTAGACTTTCCAATACTGTGTACATTAAAGCATTGTGTGTTCTCTTCCCTAAACCAAGTTGACGATCTCTAAATATTACACCAAATTTGTGTGAAGTACAAAGCACTAATAAAAATTCGTGTACTGATTCGTTCACTTGTGACTTCTCATATTCATCAACCTACAACAATTTAATTCATAATCCAATTGATTATAATAATAATGTCAATGATAACACATACAACAACCATTTGCTGTTTCCTCTTTGAGTTAAATCCTTCAAGTCCTTTCCAATTATATAGATTTACTATATCCTTAACAACTGGTGTACTGAAAATATTCATTTTTGCAGTTTTTGAGACAAAGGTATTTTCTAGAATATTCTTCTTGAATGTTGTCATCACCATGCAAACAGTCTCTGATGAATCAAATTGTAATCCATTCACTATACTTGTTAGCAAGCCTTTCTTTTCCAACAAAATTGATATTGTCGGATATTCACCTTCTACCAAAAATGCTATCAAGAAATGTATAAAAACATTTCGTACACTGTCTTTTTCTCCAGTTTGTTTAGAGAGCATTTCCAAATTAGTTGGATTAAAATTAACATGTAGTAAAACATCTTTAGCTAAATTTCTCGAAAATGTTACAATTACTGTTAGCAACTTTAATAAGACTTTTCTTTCTGTACTTGTAGAAGCTAAACTTAACATTTTATTAACTAGAGCTATGTGAGTGTTCAAGAAATAACGACATGATTCATATGCTGAGGAATGATGTTGTGGATAATTTGAAACAATTTGAAGTAAAACGTGATTTACTATTTGTAGTGTTAATGATGCAGGAACTTCAGTTGATGTTTCTAATAACTGAAAAAGCTCTAAGCAATTTCCACCATTTTCAAGATATTGAAAAACATAGTTTTCTCCGTCAGATTCATTACACAAATCCAGAAATTTCTCAAGTGCTACAAAATACGATACAATAAGAACAGTATACAACAAGCCACATTATTGGATAAATTACCTGCTAACTTCTCATTTGATAATAAATTGTTTCGAAACTCCTTTGCACAAAATAACTTTTTCTTTTTAGAAGCACGTAAGGAACTTTCTTCGTCTTGATTGCCATCTGTATTATTGTCTTCTACTGTATGCGAACTCATATTATAAATACTTTATTTATACTTGGATTTACATATAATACAACTACACGTGCTGTTTTCACAGAACACTGTTTTTAGGTTAATGCTTATAAAAACAGCATGCGGTATGTAATAGTTTAGGTAGAATGTATTAACTAAATGGAATCTTTGAACTTCTAGTATGATTCAAATGAACTAATAATATCCTACTCTATAGTTCAATTTTTTAATTTAGACCCGTTTAGTATTATCCTGACTGCATAAGTCCACCAAAACTTTAAATCTTCTATTTCCTTTTAGCCCATGCTTTCTATATTATGCCAGCCATAAACGTATACTCGTTAGTTGTGTTGCTGTATGCATCCTTCTCTTATTCATTTATGTTTAGAAAGATAAACGATGCAGGTAAAAGTATTATAAAACGACTATCTGCCTGTCAAGTGTTAACCCACCACGGTTTGCAGTATAAATCAAATAAGTTGCAAAAAGAAATAAAAAAGATTTGATACATTCAAATGTTGTTGTTGTACAGCTTAACATGTCAAGCTAATAAGTAGATCAAATAAACAACTGAAATCGTTTAACATAAAAATAATTTTTAATTTGAGCTTTTTGGACGACCGTGATGCAGTGTGCAGGGTCCCTTACTTCTACTACAGACGACGGTCATTTCTTAACTAGAACTGTACATTAAAGCACTTAATCCTAAACGGGTCTATATTTAAAAATTGAACTGTACTCTTTACCGGAATGCAAACGCACAGGTAAATTACCTATATGCACAGTGGACTTTATAAACCAAAATTAATGTGTGAATTTTGATGCGTTTAAAATTTTTAATTCTAGAAAAGTAAATTCGATATGTGATGCCGGAGAATTTTTTGAACAAGGACTTAATTCAGGGCTGCAGTTCTTAGACCTCCTCAAAATCTCGCTTCACACGATTTTTACTTTTGTGTTAAAAAGGGTTTTGCTTAGCACCACTGTATGTAAGCATAACTGTGTGCATATTCTTTAAGGGTTGAAATGGTTAAAATTCAATGCAATAGAGCAATGGCAGAAGTGGTCCAGGAAAGATCATTGTTATCCAAAAGGGGTGGGAATGCAATCTTAATCGTGGAAATATTAAATATTTAATATGAATAACTACAATATATGAATTGATTTCTGCTAAAACTAGTGTTGTGTTAATATGAGGTAAATTTTAGAGTAATAAATGGAGATAAAGAAAATAATAATTCCCTAACGTTCTGCTCACCAAAAAATATTTACAGCACTAATATCAAATATGTTATAGCTTGTGTTCAGGAGTCACCATTATTCTTTTTTTTTTTTAGATTTTAATAGAAATATAAGACAAGATTTTGAAACTTGTTCTCATCCAAACATGGCTGTTCAAAGTACAACTAACAGCAAAATTTGTTTGCTAATTAGTCCTTTTCTTTTCATAACCACAACACCAATTAAAGAATTTATTAAGAAAAAACTTTATACCTAATTGTGTATTTAATAAAAGATTTAACAAATTCACAATTAATATTATTTTACAGAAAATATTATTCTATTGATATACATATTTTATATAAGCAGTTTCAAATTCTTGGGGCTGCGTAGTTGTAACAACGTTACCAGTCGTCAGTATTTCCTCACTGGTTTGTAGGACACCATCTTGATCAATAACAGCATCCATTACAATAGTATTATCACTTGGATCAATATATTCCACATATTCTTCTTCCCCTACATTTTCCTCTAATTCTTCAGGTAATTCTTCAGCAGGACTTAGAATAGAGAAATGAGATGCATTTATCAGTATATCATCTGTATCACCATCATATCGATAAAATCCCCATATCCAAAGCTGATTTTCCATACACTTAATATAACCTAACACTTTAGAGAAGAAATTGTTTATTTCAATTTTAGGATGGTCTTCAATAAACTGCCATGCACGTAAAACATTCTTCTTCTGAAAACTGCTTAAATCACGACCAAATGACTTTTTGTCAGGCTTTGAATATGTAGTTCTCAAGAAAGCCTCAAGTTCAATAATCTTTTCAATCACATGCACAATTGTAACACGTGTCTTTTGTAATTTCCCTTTTGTCAATAACAGAAAATCACGTAGTTTTTTAAATGGAGCAATAACATTTTCATTTATACGATTTTCAAGTTTATGTACACAAAATAATTCTGGCGTTACATTAAGAATCCATTGATTTCTCACATGATCAAACAATGGTAAAGTTAAATCTTGAATATTAAAGTTCGTTGCTTCAAGATGAATATTATTCAAACCATCATTTATCGTATTTACAGGTAATAATGGAAGCATTAGTAACATGTGATATATATTACGAAAATATGAATTTGTCTCTAGATCTCTCGAAAGATTTAAAGAACAGATTTTTTTGTACAGATTTTGTGTATAGTAGAATACAGAACCACCAATATTAGAATCGACATACACTTCTGCCAATGCATAGTATAAATTAGCTTCATAATCAGTTATGATCTCTTGTGGACGTAAACCTGGTGCTAAATCATCACGAAGGTATGAAAATATCTTCCTAAATATAAACTGGGATTTCTTGTTTACTATAGCAAATACAATTGGATAGTACTGTAAAAAAAAAGAAATTATAATGCTAACTGTAAAAATATAATTTAAATCTTTCAATATGTGCAACAAAGGATAGCTAGTTCTATTATATCTTGTACCATAAAGAGTGGACGTACATGTTTTAAGAAAGTAAAATATGTATTAAAATAAATTTGTTTGTTTATAAGGTTTGTTATAAGGATGGATTGTCCCATATTTCACTTCTTTTTTTAAAGTTCTGTAATACACGTGTTAGAATATTGCAATGACCTGTATTTTATAAAATAGAAAATTATATCTCTACTGAAATAACAAGACATTTTGTACTATAACTTTGGATCAGGTAGGTCGATTTGAGTTTTATTTCTACTAAAAGATTGCAACAATTACATATTCTTTTTCCAATAGTGTATCACAAGTGGTGGGATGCTATTTAATATTTTGAGGTTAGGTGTGCTGGAGCAAGTACAGTGAGCTCTATAGGCATTTTCGTAGAATATAACTCAGTGAACCTGGTCAGTTACATTAGGTTAATGAGGTTGCAGCCTCTTAGTTACTCGAAGTGAAAAATTCTCCAAATGTGAAAGTTACAAACCTTAATGACCTTAACCTAACTTTCTGTTTGTTTAATTTTAATGTTCATGATATTTATCCTGTGTATTTATCATCGAGATTATTTTTAGTTGGCTTTTAATTTAATTGTGAGAAGAAAGAAAATGAGATTAATAAGAAAAAGAAAGCGAACTCTAATTGCTGCTACTGTATGTTCTTGTAATAGTATGTTAGACTCTGACAAAGATGACAATTCTATTATTATTATTATTATAAGGCAAGGGTAAAACCTAAAAAGCAAAAGCGAGTATGCATTCATGATTATTTACAAGTAATTGAGAGATAAACTATAGACAGTCAACTCTATGAAAAAGTCATTGTGCATATAAAAAGATGATGATATTATGGATATTAGTTAATCAGGAAGATTATTGGTAATATGCAATTTGTGTATCATTTATAAGTGTAATAATACAGGGTATCTTCAAAAGGTTGGGACATGGCTTAACTGCAGACTCCTGGGATAAAAATAAGAACATTTAACCCAACTTACCTATATCCAAAATCGTCTCGTTAAGTTGGTCAAAGTTTTTTGAAAAAAAATTAATTTTGCATATAAAAATAGTAGGCTTTGATTGATTCTTTTAATTTTTGGTATGGCATGTTTTGTGACTATAAATCACTTTCCAGATGGTTTTGGTCTTCATCAGTAAGTTGTAAGTGTATTAAACAAATATGTCGCAGTACAAATTTGTTGATAACTTTTTAGTGCCTATGCTGAGAACTTTCAATTGTTTTTTCCAAAAAGATATTTTCTTTAGAAACATTTTTTGTATCTTTGTAATTTTTGATAACGCTTAAGGTTATGACATCGCATGTAATGAAAAGTTTATTAGTGATAACTAGTCTAAAATTACAACAAAAAAATGCTAAACTAATTACTTAATTTTTACTACACTAAACTGTGATTTTGACATGTAACAAACAAATGATACTGAGTTGACATTTAAAGATAGGTATTCCAGCTAACTAGATTAAAAATGTTTCTAAAGAAAATATCTTTTTGGAAAAAACAATTGAAAGTTCTCAGCCAAGGCACTAAAAAGTTATCACCAAATTTGTACTGCGACATTTTTGTATAATACTCTTACAACTTACTGATGAAGACCAAAACCATCTTGAAACGTGACTTATAGTCACAAAACATGCCATACCAAAAATTATAAGAATCAATCATAGCCTACTATTTTTATATGCAAAATTAATTTTTTTTCAAAAAACTTCGACACCTCCTACCAACGATTTTGGATATAGGTAAGTTGGGTTAAATGTTCTTATTTTTATCCCAGGAGTCTGCAGTTAAGCTATGTCCCTACCTTATGGAAACACCCTATATACTATTGTTTCTATTTTCAGAACAGTTGCAGATCTTTTTGGCATATCAATTTCTATGGTCTGGGATTATTTCCACAAAGTAATAAATGATCTTGTGTTACTTGCATCCAGATTTATACGGCCTCAAAATAAGGAAGAATGTTTCAGTACAGTGTGTCCCATTTTTGTATTCATAGGGTATCTCAAACCTACATTGGTAGAAAGCTCTTTAAACTCTCTTTCTGATGGTGTCTAAGCCACCTATGATTTCAGTTTAGAAAAATTAAAATTCTGCTTCTGACTCAAAAATTATGAGTGGCGGTGGAACTTTAAAATACGTGGTTAGATTCATTACTAATGGCCCTACAAAAATACATGGTAACTGTCTTCATAATTTCAACAGGAAAAGAATAGCAGTAAATACTTTGAAAAAATTGAGAAATTTTGAATTTGTCTATAACTCGAAAACAAAAGATGAACATAAAATTTTATTTTTGTCAATGAATTTAAGTTGAAAAGCTAGGTCAATGCGGTGCAAACCCCATTGCTCTATCTCTTACAGTAACCAAGGTACCCTCCCTTTGAATACAACGAAAATGGAATACACATTTTTATAACACAGGTGTTCCCATTGCATTATTGCACCTTACTACAACTCAAATTATTATTTAAATAGAAAAAGATATCATTCTATTATACTACAAGTAGTGGTGATGCAAATTATAATTTTACAGATTGTTATGCAAGTAAAATAATTTTATCATATAATGATGTAACTATAATCTTTTAGGATACCCAGGAGGTGTCCATGATGCAAGAGTATTTAGACAATCATCTTTAGGTATAAAACTACACCTAAATTTTGAAGAGTTAATTTCTAATAATTACCACTTGTTAGAAGATTCAGCATATCTCAATTTAGTCTACTTAATTATTCCTTGTAAAGACAATGGTAGACTTACAAGAACACATGTAAACATATATGACACTAAAATTAATGCTCAAGTTATTATTGCTTGCTATGTGCTGCATAATACTTGTGTAAAAATGAATGATTTAGATGTAGATATCTCAGAGATGATGAGCCAATGGAACTTGTTGGTCCTATTACTGTTGATGGCAGAAATAAATAAGATATTATTAGCCAGCAGTCTGGAGCTTAACAGAAGACAATAAATAATTGTTTAAATCAATGCTTGAATGAGTTGTATTCTATTATAAAAATTCAACAGATTTCGTATTTTGAATAAATAATGTTACGTTTATGGCAACTGAACATTTATTTTGTTTTTATTCAAATTATAGGTGTTATACCTAATAGGTAGTACACTAATATAAAATTACAAATTTAAAATTAGTGCATTTTAAACTTCTAAATACCATAAAAACTTATTGCAACTTATGAGGTTAGCATTATACAATACATAATAAAAGATCTAGTGAAAAAGACTAATCCTCGTTTAAGAATTTTTCATCGTTCATGCTTTTATTAGTATTTTCTCTTCAAAGTCAACCTTGGAGTTTTCATATAGGGATATTAACAATTTTATCTGGCTATCCATCCAATGATGGTCAGAATTATTTTCCTCTCCAATGGTTTCTGGTTCATTGTTTTCTTCAATTACATTTTGCTCCTGTGCAGTTTAGTATTTTCATGCATGTTTGTTTTACTTTCGCAAGCAATAGTCGCAATGGCCACATCTAGCCAAATGTTTTATCTTCGGGTTTCCACAAAAATTCATTCTCTTTAAACAGTTAATACATTTTTACCAATTTAAATATACTATTTCTCCTCTACTTACCTTTAATACATGGAATTAATAGCAACTTTTTATAAATGTCACATCTGGTAAATCAATAACAACAAATAAAGCTTGCTGCTGGATTGCTGTTAACGTAATCCTAACCTCACTATGTACAAATAACCACATGAAATAAAAGAAAATTGGATACCAGCCCACTGTAATTTGTTAACAAAAAAAGATGATTTGCACTGTTGAGCAGCTATGAAAAACATTATCAGACCTGCTGATAATAATAATTTCAAATTTAGTACATTCAGCAGGATAATGTATTGTAAAAGAAGACTTTTTTTTATAAAATCCTTATCAATAAAAATTACCCTCTAAAATAAAAGTTATGTTTTTTAAATCAATAATGCTTGCAAACTTCATGTAAAAATGTAGGTATTCCTTTCTATCCCCCTGCTCCCCAACGAATCTGGCCAACCTCTTTAAATAATGCAATTTCCTTAGATGCACATACAGCAAAGAACAAAAAAACTAAATAATAAACAAACTTCAATTATTACAACTTACACTATCCTCAATCCACACCAGAACTGTGACAAGCTGATATTTAAAATCTTCATCAGTATCAATTTTAAATGAAGCATCAACATACATGACCTTACTCTCAGAAACTTGCTGAATTACTTCCATATTTCCAAATAAAATAGCCATACTGGCATCTTCTTCTATGTAGAATTTCTCTTGATAAAATTGCTGATTGTTATGTGTAAAATGCAATTTTTCAAAAGGATCACTTTCTATGGAATAATAAAAATCTTCAAATGAATTAATAGGTTTTATTTTTTGAGTCAGCTGATGTCGACATATTTCATTTATTACATTTCTTAAAGGGACTAGCTGTTTGATATCTGGATCCCTAAAATAACAAAATGTAATTAAATAATTCTGAAGGAGCAATTATTATATTTTATTATTATTATTTTCTTTCTGTTAGATTGATAATAATAAGGATTGTGTTAAAGGCACTTAGCTTTTTTCCTCATCTCAGTTCTACCAGTTTATAACTAGGAATAGCAACCAATATAGATCAGGAAAAGAGCTAAAGTAGGACTTACTCAAGGCAAGCATCTTCATAAATATGACGTATATTGAGTGTTCGATCTGTTTGCATCTTTTTCCTCATAACACATAAAAACATTTCTTTCTTTTTTGTTGCCTCGTTTGGAGCTTGATGGTTATGAGGTACTACTACTTCAACAGTTTCACTAAATTCACCATTTTCTAAGATTTTTTGTTTTCCATGTGCTGAACATGTTGGAATAACACAGCGTAGATGCCTAAAACATACATATTAATGATTATAAATCTATTTAATCAGTCTTTCGACCCTCTTTACCTAATGGAACCTTTTACAAGGCCGAACTCAAATAAATAATCATCAGTTTGTAGAAAACAGCTCTCATAAACTCCCGTTCTCACAACACTTGAGAATTTCCCGGTATTTGACACATACTGCTGCACTGGTTTTATCTTTATATCTTTTGGCAACTTGATATGTTTTATTGTAATACCCTTATTAATCTTTATGGGAAACTTTGATTTGACAACAAGTTTTTTTTGTACATGAGGGGTTGTGATATGGCAACTGCTTTCTTTCTTTTTTAAAAACTCATTCAAGATATTCTCATTTTCCACAGGAATATTCCCTTCTTCTAAAGTATTTAAAATATCTTCAACAGTTGTTTCTTCTGGATTGCTATGATTCTCTTCTTCAATTGCTTCTGTAGACATCTCTGTAGTACTAATCGATTCTTCAGTGTCATCAACATCAGTTGTATTCTGACCATGAATTTCTTCCAAATTTTTTTCAATTTCATCAATATCTATTTTACCTTTTACTTTACGTATTTTAGTAGTTTTTGATTTTATATTTTCTTCAATGTTTGTTTTATTTTTTGCTATTCGACGACTTCTTCTAGTGGGGGTATTTAACTCTGAATCTATTAATTCCATTTTAATTTTTCCTTCTTCAGTAGAATCCTTAGTCTCATCTTTACACTCATCATCGTCATCAGTTTGTTGATACTCTTGGTCTTCTAGTTTATCATCATCTTCAATAAACTCAAAATTATCTGAACAACCAACGTCAGTTATTTTACAAAGCAGCTCTTCAGACTTTTCAAGATCAATTGTGTCTTTTCGACCTTTTTTCTTTAAAACTGTATCAGAGTCTTCATCTTCAGCTCTTCGTTTGAGTGGATTTTCTGAAAAACGTGCACGTAAGATATCATCAGTTTGAATACATTTCTTTTGGAATTTGTAGGCGACCATTAAACTGTCCAAGCATGTTTTACAAATGTGTTTTGGAAGATTGTCAGTTTTTGATACCTAAAAATATTTACAATTAAATACATTCAAAATGTGTAATTGCCACTGACTTACATTTACTGGAAAGACACACATCATAAATGCTGAACTTATTGTTACATCATCTTCAAGTAAATCAAACATATCTATCTCTACTTCTTTATTACCCATACATGCACGACATAGTTTTTCTACCTCTGGAGCTAAAAATTTTGATCAAAACATAACCGTGAAAACTAGACTTCTTGTAAACAAACTTACTTTTTTCTTTTTCTTCTTTTTGTTCGTCACCTGGCAAATCTTTATCATCATCAATCGATTGCTCTTGTTCTTCTGTTTGTTCAGTGTCTGGTTTAGAATCTCCTTCTTCGTTCTCAACTGGCTTAGGTAAACACGGTATAGCACCTCTTTTTAATCGATTCGAAGGCCTTGTACCTACGATATACAAATATGTCAGATTTAACTGATAGGAACTTTTTTACTTACCGAGAAGATTATCCTTTATATCAGCAGGATCAAAATGTGCAAAACATATAAAACTTCCTGCTTTAGGAATTACATCGGTTAATTGCAATCCCTCAAGCCACTTCTGCTTAGTTTCTGGATCCCTTGGAAATGGTGCACCAACTGTACTTTTACAATTTGGTACAAAACATCTATTGCTCATTGTTGTTATTATTATATGAATTTTTTACTCAACGGGCGTTAGTTAAATTAACACTCAATTGGATAAATAATCTTTATAACTGTTGACAATTTTGATTGGTGACCCCCATTTAGTTCTAATACAGAAAAAGTCGATACATCTACGATTTCAAAATGTGCACTAATAAGTATTTTGTTAGAGTTAAGGAGTTAAAATAGAGTAAATACGAAATAGTTTAGAAAGATAATTGCAAACCACAAATGATATAGCTGGAAACGCTTTTAGGTTGGTTCGATTAAATATGGACGCTTGATGTATGGTAGTTCAAATGTACAAAGAGGGCGCTAGTTTTATAATATTTTTGAAATGGAAAAAAATTCAAATTAACTTTTAACGTCATTAACCAACATTTTAGTGTGGAAACACAGTAAAGAACACGTTAATACCTGTTTTATAATTTTATTAATATTTTTTAAAAGAACCGTAGAATAGGTGGAGTTTTATTTTTAATTATGCACTGTTTGGTAACGTTTCACCTACGTATAAACATACAGGGTGATCCATATATAAGCTATTTCTTAGTTAATATTCAGTCAGATTTTTATCTCGAAGCTAAAATATACAGTTTGTCTTAGGCTATTAGGTACATAACCGGTATTGTTGTATATGTATCCAAGATTATGAAATAATCGTTAATAAAGCTCGTACTGTAATAAAAACCATAGAAACCAAATAAGAAAATCTGCTTTAAAAGCATTTTGATAATCTAAGATCATTTAATAACAAAGATACAAAAAATAGGTATTTACAATGACAAAAACACTTTTCAATAATTCTAAATTATTTAACTCTCGCAAAAATACAAACGTTCTACAATTTAATTTTACATTTACAATAAATGTTCAAATAAGCCGCCTTCCTAAGCCAAACAATAACCCGGCGATCGTAAAATCCTTGTCTAACATTTCTTAATATTAGAGGAGTCACAGAGTTAATAGCTTGGATAATTTTTTCTCTGAGCTCTCGTTTCTTCTTGGCGATAAATAACATTTTTAATATGCCCCCATAAAAAAAGTCATTCACTGATAAATTAGGCGACCTTGGCGGCCACCTGATCCTTCCTCTACAACTTATTAGGCGGTTAGGAAAAGTATTATTTAAAAATTCCTTACTTGCGCAGTTTCATGAGCGAGACATCCATCTTGCTGGAACCATATACTTTCCAATCTAATGCCCCTTTGATGAATCATTGGAATTACTTCAGTCTCCAGAAGATTTAAAATCTAATTCCAGTTGAATTTTGATTTATAAAGAATGGCCCAATAATTGTATCTCCTATAATCCCTGCCCAAACATTTAACTTTTGAGGATACTGAGTACGATAATCGTAATGTTCATGAGTGTTTTGGCGGGACCAGTAACGAACTACAGAAGGGTTGTGACGGCCATTAAGAGGGAAAGTACATTCGTCACCTTCGTCACTAAATAAAATATTGCTGATAAAATTATGCTCTCGGTTTACCATTTCCATAACCGTTTCGCAGAAGTCCATTCTTCTTATTTGATCTTCAGGAAATAATTGTTGAGATTTCTCTATTTTGAAACATTTATAATTATTTTCTTCAATTGCTGCGCAAACAGCTACTTGTTGATTTTCCTCCTCTTCCGTTTTTTCACGAACAGTTTTATTTTTATGAAAATTTGGTGAAACGCATCCAAACCTTTCAAAATTCGAAATTATTCTGCTAATGGTTGTAGCCGACGGTGGAGGTCGGTTGTCAAATGCATTAACGAATAAGTTGATTACGTCACGATAAGAATTTCCCAAGTAATGCCATTTTACAACTTGTACTTTTTCTGGAATCAAATAAACATCCATGTTTTTGAAAAACTCAATTAAAAAAATTAATAGCAACGATAATAAGTAACAAAATCAAACAGTCAAAATTTTCAGATTGACATATCCTCATGATATTACTCTTTTTTTTTAATTTGGTCAAGAGTATCTACTAGTTTTGTGATTATTATTAAAACAATTATATTAAATGCAAGTATCCGTTACCTACATAAGTACGTAGAAGCCACAGACAAGCTGTATTTTGTTTATTTTTAGTAATTTTATTGTTAATGATTGTTCCATAACCTTGAATACATATACAACAATAGCAGCTATGTTCCTAGTAGCCTAAGACAAACTGTATGTTGATTTTTGAAAACTGTCTGTAGGCATGAAGTAAGAGGACTTGAAAATCAACTTCATCACCTGCAATCCATAGAAACAATTGTCACATGTCAACCAATCGGGATTTTTTCATTGATAGAACGATAGCCTACTACCTGTTCCTGGTTACAAGCAATCGCATCAGCTAAAACGCTAAAAGATTACACTACACTCGTAGTCACAACAGCGTATAGATATTGACAAGTAGAACAACTCTTCAAAAATCTTTTGTTCTTTTCAAACGCCGGCCGGTGACCTTGAACTAAGAGCTGGCTGGTAGTACCGATATTTCGAATTGGTGCCGCTGCGCTTGTATCAGTGGCGTGCGTAGATTTATTTATAGACACTATGAATTACTAGAAAGGCTACCATTGCGTTGTTTGTTATTAAATTTCATTTTACCAAATTTATAATGGCATTGCGTTAAATTAAAGATGAGGATGTAAATCATGCACAAATATCCAAAGAAAACAAATTTATCACAATACATTTTAGATACATTATTGTTCTTGTACACAAATATCTATCTTCAATGGTTACATTTAAATAAATCAAAAAAAATAAATTGGTTGTTTTCATATTACTTATAAAAAAATTATTTATTTATACATGTATTATGTACAACTATTGTTTTTTATCGACATTTACATTAATATTATTTCTCTTGTTTTATAAAATTTAAATAAACTAAGTCAAAATTACATGCAATATGATACATCTGCTAACTATAATAATTAACTTATTGTACAGGTTGAAAATATTTTATGTTTCTAAACTAATTACTAAATAATCCAGGACTGACTTATGCTGAATTTCAATTTGTAGTTTTTATATCCATTGACATAATTAATTTGTTATGATTTGAAATGGCTTACTTTCCCACAAACCACATTATATATGAATTTCTGATACTTTGTTAGAGCCGTTGGAACTAATTTAGATTCTGTTTTGTTTTGACAGATTGGTTCTCTGTGAAAGTTCAATTTAAAAATCAAAATCATAACAATAGCGCTATTGCTGAAAATAGTCTTGCAGTGGTTAATTAGCAATCTGCAGCTGTTTCCTCAATGACTGAACTTGTTGTTGTAATGAACGAATCTTAAGCCGCAATGCTTTTTTTCTCGGTGCCCTCTCGCTCAATGACTTGAGGTTTGGATATGCTGAGATGGTGGTGGAGACATATTAGGTACTACGGCAAGATCAAGAGGTTCTGTTGTAGGTGGTACTTGTATATGCACATCAGAATTTGTTAAACATGAAATATGTAAGAAAACATTAACAGTCAATATACAAGCAAACATTATAATCTTACTTTAAATAACACTTGTTTGTTTATTAAATTTAGAAACAGCTTTAAATTTGTTTCATTTAAATTATATCATTTGAAATATCGTTTATCTCTATAATAAAATAGAAAATTCAAGTATTAAAAACTTCTTAAATAGGGATATTACAAATATTCCTCTTGCAATTTAATGAATTTTAGTAATGATATAAATATATATTTGTGATTATTTCAAAAGTATAAATAATGAATTACTTAACAGTCATCGTTAGATGAGTTGAATTAGTAAATACTACTACGATATTTATTAAAAGCTTATTCGAGATGCATACCTAACAGCACCTGACTTGTATCTTGTTCTGCTGCTTGCTGGGTTATTATTGTTGATATCGCATTTGCAGTAAGACATTTCTTATTTCTACCTTTAATGAGATGGTCTTCAAAATGTGCTGAGCAGATCTTATAATATGAACTTTGCACCAACACATCTAAGTTATTTTGGTACACATCATAAACTCCGCTAAAACATGCCCATTCTTCATATCTACAATATTTATCATCATCATTATAGTTAATCGGAAGTAACAAAACTTTTGTTCCTTACCTTTGCGTTTATTACTGGGAAATTTAAAAAAAATGTACATTAAACGTTTCGTTATTTGCACGGCACTCTTTCACCATACAAATGCTCCTCAAAGACATATTTGTAAAAATTCACCAGCGCTAAATAAATATATAAAACTATAAAAATGTGCACAGAAAGGTGTACGACACTGGTTTAACCTCAATTACTAAATTACTAACCTTGCGCTGCGTTTGACCGTCTTGACATCTATTATAGAAACGCTTACTACCAGCCAACTCGCGTGTTTGTTTCCGAGCTAATTTCCCGCGTTTTGTAAGAGTTTGTCTACTTGTCAATATCTATATGCTGGTCACAACCAAAGCCAGTTGATTGTGTTACAGTATAAGCACCGACACCAAACAAAAAACGATCGCAAATTGAGCTCAATAACAATTTTCTCTCTGCTAGAGGCGCTGTTGATCTACGTTAAATTCGACAAGTTTAAACGTCAGCTTATAAGTTTGAGGTTATTAAAATCTAAACTTTAGAAAAAAGTAATTATTAATGCCTTATTGTTGTGTATTTTTTATTCGTTGCAAAGTTTGTCATTTTCATTACTTTCACAATTGCCGTAAAACAGATTTTGTATGGTTGCGCAACCGTTTCTGAATAAATCGAGTTAACCCAAATAACTGCAGTCTGAAGAAATACGAGTTAAGTTTTCGAAAAACGCAGTATTTATTATTTTTTTCTAAGATTTATAAGCTTTAATAACCTCAAACTTGTCAAATTTAAAGTAGATATAGCGGAAAGAAAATCGTTATTGAGCTCAATTTGCGATCGTTTTTTGTTTGGTGTCGGTACTTTGTATCACAATCAACTGGCTTTGGTCACACAGATTCCTGCTGCTATTACAGTCGTTTGTTAATGTTCACAGCCCAGTGGTAGTGAGATTTCAGAATTCAGACTAGAATGGATTTATGCACCACAGGGATTTAATAGTGAATCTTTAATGTCAAATTATTTGTTCTCCTAATTATTTTAGAACAAAAGTGTAATAGGGTTTTTGTAAAGAAAAGAGTACTTCACCTAAATGTATTTTTTTGTTTTTATTTATCTGATGCCAAGAATACAATTAAAATTGCAGTTTCTTCAAAATCACCAATGGTACATGGTGCGTTTATTATAATAACATGTATGAGAACGATGATGAACAGTGGCAAGTTCAAATTGCTCAGTACTTTAAATCTGGAATACACAAATCAGTTCCTTAATACTTCACCTGTTTTTAACATTTAATTTATGTTCTCAAATTGAAAAATCAAGAGATTTTAAACTTTGACATTCTGTATCTAGGAAATGGTATACTTTAAAGAATAACCCTAGTAGCACAAAAGTTGGAACCGTCCAGGAACCTTATAGAAATTATGCAGTTGCTCATGTTAAAACCAGCACAGAGAAATCTATGCCGGTTCTATGCGGTAACTGTATTCAGTCGAGACAAACTTATAGTTAGCTCAAATCTTCAAAACAACTTGGTATGAGCACCGTCTTGACTATGTAAGAAAGCGTTGATTTTCAACACAGAAACTAATGTTGGAATGACTGCAGCATTGTTATACGGTTAATAACCCTTAAAAGGACTTTAGTATGCATACCATCTTGACAATATAAGAACTACATAGCTTGTCAATATGAAAACTAATATTAATAAGATGTTTGTCTGTTGAGTTCTTAATACTGTTTCTGTTTTATAAAATATAATTAACACATATGAAGTTGCAATAGTGACTAGGTAGATAATTATAATATATATGATGCATAAAAAAGGTGCTGACTCAAAAATTTAAATCCTATCCAAAGGAAATTAGTAGCAAAGGAGGACTTTTTAAAAAGTTGCTGAAAAGAATATTTTTATTACTCTAAATCAAAACACCAATTAAAAGTTGAAGCATTCATAGTTATACAACAAAGTAAAATAGAATATTTCTAAGTTAATTTATAAGATTTTGTTTATATCAATTTAATTCCTATTATTATTATAAATCTAAATTTTCCAAGTAACAAAATTTTTTGACTTACTTTATTTGATAAACTGTGTTTTTCATTTAAAGCTAAGACTGATTTTTTATTAATTAATTAATTAAACAATTATTGCTACTGTTCTAAGCTTATAGTGATAAGAGAGATGCAGGTAAAGCTAGTTCATTCGAATCTAAATATTGATTTTATTAATTATACCAGAACTAGTTTACAATCTCAAAGAATCTTTGAAAGTTTTTTATAAATACATTTTTCATAAATTTCTAATTTTTACATTAGGGATTTATTTTATGTGGCAAGCTCGTAGCCAGAATTATAAATAATTGAGAGAACACCCTCTTTTTACCTGGAGTATTTATCGGATAAATGACAAATAAGAAATATATCAATTTTTAACATAATTCCATTATTGTACCATGTAGTCTAAATTATTGCGATTTTTAAATAGGAATGGTAATGGTAAATTATTAATTATAGGTTACTGACATCAACATGATGTCTATTTAAATAAAAGTAAATGTCTTTATTACGTTTATGATTTGCAGAATTCTTTTGCATTGTTGAGCAGGTAGTTATCGCCACTCATTTCTTTAAATGTAAACTTCTTTCCTGTCATAAAACTTACTGACTGTACTGCAAATTGTTGTAAATGTTCAAAGAATTGTGAAGTTTCATACACTACATATTTTAACCTGATCAAACTTTAAAAAATTTAAAATGAATGATATAACCTATCTTGTCTAATAAGAAAAAGAGAAAGATTTGCTACTATTTAACAGTAGAGCTAATGTTGCATTTTAAATGGAACAGAGGTATTTATAGGGGATAGTAGTAACGCAATAAAAATCTAAAAGTACTACAAGGATCCTAGCAAACTACATTTTTCTGTAACTTTTAGATTGATCGGTTAAGGATTTAAGTATAAATTTAAAAATCTGATTGTTTATTATTATCGTCTGAGGAGGCAAAAACACAGTGATGTGTCACTTAAGCTGCTTTAACTATGCGCCTGTCACATACAAATTTTTGTTGTTCATAATTAAAAAAAAATATAACACTTCCACACAAGCAATAGGTAGCGACGTTGGGTAGTGATACTTAAAATGTTGAACAAATTTCTTAGTTTTTAATTTTACCTTACATTCAAATTCAGACTTTGTAGAGGTAAGTACACTCATCAATAAGTTTTAAAAAGCTCCTAATAATTTTATTTCAGATATGGTTCATGGGAGATTTCATTTAAGGAAATGTTGGAAAAATTATTTGAGTTTCAAGTTTAAAATCTGGTGCATGTTGTATTTAAACAAAAAAAGGACAGTCTATATTGCATTAAGAAAAATTTGAACACCCCTAAAATGTTAGTGTTTTCAATGGAACTTGGGATATGTAGTTCGTATCAAATTTAGATATGAAAATGAAACAAGTAGTACATAAGGTGGATTTAACAAGGAAATCTTAATAATTAAATAAGTTTCTAATGGTGAAGATTTTACAAACCAAAAATTATAAATGTTTGTTCAGATTTTTTTGTAAATCAGTGTATAAATTATCTTGAAAAACCCTACTCAAATTGCATTTTAAAACTATAAACTTACATTTAAGTAGTATACATATGTGCCTACATAATAGCAAATTTGTGAAGTTAATTATTAGTAACTAGTATGGTTTGTTAATTTTTAAATATTTTATGTTGTACATGTGTTAGGTATATTCTGTTGTATAATAGAATATTTAATTGATGTTGTAATCTTTTCTTTCCTACTAGATGTAAATTATAGATTTTATAGAAATAAAACTTTATTTGTAAGTAACCAAACCTAAAAGAAAAGCATAATAAAATACAGGTACATTTATAGAACAAAATATTAATTAAACTTGTCAATTAATTCAATACTAAAGGTATTCGGCTACATTAAATTGATTCTGCTTAACTATACAGTTCCCGTATCGCATCACCAATACAGTTCTTGTATAGCACCACCAATGCAGTTCCTGCCATATAAATTCAAACTTACAACGCCATCTGTTGACACATTTAAAGCTTGATTTCTTGTGTCTCCAAACAATGGCACTGTAGCTACCTTGGATCGATTATACAGAAACTGTACAGGCTATGCTACTTCAGAACGGAAAAAGATACACATCAAGTATTGAACGGTTCATTTAATTTCCTAGTCATAAAGGACTCGGCAATCTATACAGTTCCTACCTTATTGTGCTGCTAGGGAAGGTTATATAACAAAGTAGGCTTTATTTTTCTTGGAGAATCCTCCTTCCAAGTACTATTTGCACTTATTTTGCTTACTCCCACTCTGATGCTTTAATATTTTAATTTTCTCAGATGTGCGTGGTGTAGTAGGTAAAGCAATGGAAGCACTAGAAAGAATTTGTTCCCTCTACCTAATACAATTCACTTAAAACTTAAAATAATATTGTTTAATATCACTAATATGACAATATAATCAATAAATTTGCATAAAAAAACCAGAGAAATCTCAATAAATTGTAAATGAATAGATTCAGTGCTTCCCTGCGCCATACACACCTAAATTTTCTTCTTTCATTAGATTCTCTAATGCCTTACTATCTTCTTTTGTATTACTTTCTGCAATTTATGTTATTTGATAGTAGTAGATATCTTGTTTAATCTGGAAAAAGTATTTTGTATAATTAAAAGGTGCACTTTCTTTTTATTTTCTTATCTTCGAAATTGTTGGAATATGGGTTATTATTATATTTTTAATATACGGTACTTTCTGCAACATATCACACAATCTAAGTGCTTCTTTTCTCTGTGATCTATTTACTGTATGTTGCCAACACAAAAGAATCTAAGATATAAAGAAATGAAATGTAACAACATGCTTGTAAGTTATGGCCCACTAAATTTAGCATTTCATTCATATACAAAAAATCAATATAGATGTAATTTTTCAAAATATTTTTTCATTTCTTCAATTAATAATAATCCCATCAAGTTAAGTTTTATAGAATTCCTTTTAAGAATTATATCAGTACCTACATTTTCTGTATGACTAGATAATAACTTCAGTGAGCCATAACTTACAATGCAGAACTACATGTTTGTTTCACTATTTTACATCTTAGGGTCCTCTACTTACATCCAAGATTTGTGAAAATCCGTGTTAACTACCTTAGGTGCTCCCCTTATAAGCCTATTATCGCCCCTTACTTTACACAATTTCCAAGAAGACAATTGTAATCTCTGCTGGAATTCTCAACATAAGCACTAGTTAGTCATTTATTATATAATTAACATTTGGTTTTATCTGAGGATACTTAAAAGGTATGGTTTTTCAAAATGATTACAGGAATAAAGGAATGAAAATCATGTATTTTTATAAATTAATCCATATATTATGACACATGAAATTCAGAAATATATATATTTAGAAATTATCTGTGTATATTTTTAATATACCTATTATAACTAAATATTTTTAGGCAACACACACAAACTTATCTATTTCTTAAATATTATACAGGTTCAACAGCATCCCTACATATTTTGAGATCACAAAATATATATTTAATATAACAAATTTAACAATTTCTTTTTTTCAAATAATCATTTTTGCAAGAAAAATAATTAGATATTAATAGAGTAAAATGTATTGCTCTTGAATTTCAAAAATGGCAGTTATAGATATTACAGATTTTGAACTTCACCTCGACCTAGAAAATGTACCTAAGGACAGCTGATTCTCACAACTCTATTATTTTTGTTTTTCGTTCAATTCCTTTATTATGAAAAATACTAAGATCAGCTTGCATCTGAAATGATAAAATTTGCACTTTATACTTTTTCTAATTATATTTCTTGCAAACAAATTAATAATTTTTGTCTTATAATAATTTAAAATTTAGATTCATAAAAAATATTTTTAGGAATCATTTAGCTGCCGGGTATAAAAAACAAAACATATAATCTTTACAATTGTTGTAGTCCATTGTATTAAACACTAAATTTATTATTTTAATGTTACGTTTTCTTTATTTGTGAAAGATCATCAATATAAAATGAAATAATTAAAAATATGAAACTACAAAGAAAGAAAAAGTAAAATACTACAAAGGAAGTTTTATATTGTTTATCTTAAGATAGTTCTGATGAGTAAGAAGTATTCCATACAATTCTTATACTGTAAAATCTATTAATGTAATTATTTGGAAATACTGTATTATTGTTTTAACATAGTACAACAAAAAATTTTATCACAATTTTTTTTGCAACAAAAATTATTAAAATAATATACAAAATATTTCTGTCTCTACTAGAGTAAAGCATCTTTGAAAAAATTAACGAAAAATAGTTCTCTTAAATTTTTTCTCCTAAAGAGTCTTAAAATAATGTCAAAAATATTAATAATAATAATAATAATCATAATAGTAATAATATCAAAAAAGCACTAATTTAAAGATAGTACTAATAGAATATTTTAGAAAACAAAATAGCTCTTTTCTTCTTTAACAATAATTAAAAAATTATGGCATATAGCTATATATAATTTCTAGTTTCTTTTGTTGTAAGAAATGTACAAATTTTATTTTGGCAAGACAATAGAATATCTGTACAATACTTAATAAAATTTGATGACGTAGGGTAAATTTTTTCTTTTTACCCATAAATGCATTTTTAATGTATTTTGTTGTTTAAAACATCTTCACTATACGACCTGCGCATAATGAAATAGAAAATTATTTTGTAAAATTGATTGTATCTAATATTCCTGAGTATATTGATCAGTAATGATTCTAAGTACTTGGTCATTTCAAGTTTTAAATTTTGATATTACAAACCAAGGAGTTAGTTTGAACTTTTAAAATGCTTCGATAATCATTCTAATAATAGAAAGGTAGTTTAGATGTATTAACATTATTTGTATTATCGATATTATATGTATAAATGCAAGAAAATCTTTATAAAAGTAAAGCATGTGCTGATGGTTTCAAGAACAACAGATTGTAAAATATTAGAAAGATGAAAATACCAGGACATAAAGAAAAAGAATCTGCTGCAATAAATTTTATATTCCAAACCAAATGTTAGATTTGCATGTTTATTGGACCAAACAGGTAACAACAATTATTACAACTAGATTTTTTTCAAATGTATTGCTTAGAAAGTTTGCTTAATTTGGAAAGATTGGTATTACATACAAAAGTTGGTAAAAGTATATTACTTTTATATTATACATGATTGCACCTGTCTAGTCTAATGGTTACAATGGAAATAGATCGACAAGTTATTATTTAACAGCGTACAATTGATTACATGAGTGTTGTTTCTAATGCCAACTGCTATATGTTAAAGTCTGCCAATATAATATAAAACAGTAGATAATTTCATTTAAGCAACATAATAGTAAAGTGAATTTTGTATTCAAATAAATATAAAAAGTTCTTTGCATTTTAATAAAGAATTTGGTTTCTGTTCTGCTTCAATAATGGCTTATGAGTATTTTTAAGTTATTCGAGTCAAAACATAAAAAAACCTTGAACCTAATTTAATATAGTAAACTTTTTTAGATCAGACATCTTTCTCCTTATTTGTTTTGTACATTTTATTCACAATTTTATTAGCATCTTTCTAAGTCTGTTTCAACAAAGTGATGCATTTCATTTGATCAATGAACAGTGTATGTCTATTATTTATGTTTATTATTTGAGTTTGTTTATACTTAAGTCTTCTCTGTAGTGGCATGGTGAGCATTTATAAAATGTTTTTATAGAAATAGCAGATATTGCTGATATTTTTATTGTAGAATGTGTAAACCACACCTCCTAGCTTAATATAACAATATATATCCAGATATCTTTCTATTATGGTTGTAAAATCCCAAAGATTTACATTTTTAATTCCTTATTAATCTGTGGGTGCTTTAGGCTTCATTTAACAAAAAATAAATATAACAGAAAAAGAAGAAGATAAACAGTAATGACACTATTATAAACAAGAACAGATTATAACCCTAATTTTTCTCCTGATACATTATATTAATTTTATGTTAATAATTAAGCCAAAACCACACACGATCTGTACAAACATAAATTTTTAAACTTAAGCTAGATTTAAAATTTAAAACCTAATATACAATAGGAAGGTTTTCAGTCTTATAAGACAGGAATTTTAAATTAGAAAATACCAACATTAACATAGTGTTTGTTACCATTAACCATTGACAAAATATTTTGCACTTTCTATATAATAAGTGATTTTTCACGACATACCAGGTTAGTATGTATGGTATGTGTCACCATAAGATTCATGTAAACAATTGTTATTGAAGGGAAAATTGTTATGACGTCACTTAAATGTGATTTTCCATACCACAATGAGGTGGGTAATTAGAGCATGCTCAACATACCACAGCATTTTCACAAACTATGAATTTTTATTTCTTCGAGTGGTGGGGATACTAATCAAGAGTAACCACACTGTACTAACCAGGTTAGTTGTATTGTTGTGAAACATCCCTTAATGATACAATTTCCAAGTATAAGATGTTCAAATGTTAACAAACAAACATAAACACTAAAAAGTCTCATGTAAATTCAGTTCCTTTCAATTCATTTGTATTAACTATCATCATTGGATCAATGCAGTATTAACAAATAGCCAAACAACTAATTTTAAATGGGACATCTATCTATAAAGATAAAAACAATTAACAAATTTGCTCGCTTCAACCACTTTCAAACATTATATTTGAATGGAAAATGCAAAAAGGAGTATGTGCTACAGGTTTGCCATATAATATATCACCTTTTGCATCTTTCGATCCATTTGTTCTTTTTGTTCTGTAATAAACAAAAGAAATAAAGCAATTTATTAGTGACTGTGATGTTTTCATAATTCAATATTGTAAGGTGAAAGATTCATTAAAAATAGTATATGTCTATGGCAGAACTAAACACAACACAGGCAAAACATTGAATTCTCATAATTTCAATAGAACAGCAGATTCTACATAATTTACTTTTTTTTAAAAAAAACCAAAATACTCTGTTTTCCTTATCGATTGTACACCAATGTAATTAATTAGGATGACCAATTCTCTTTCATGTACAAAGAAATATGTTAATTCATTATATACCTTTGTTCACATTAATTTTCTTAAGCAACCAACTCCTTGGTTATATTAAAGAGAAAATTAAAAATGCATTTACAAGCTAATTTCAGAAAGTGTGAAGTAAAAGTGGGAGGAAAAAATATATAAAACAAACAAAAAATTCATTCATGACTGTCATCAGGCACTCATATTTTTGTAATCATTCACACAAATATTAAAAATTATATTATCAGGGTTATAATAATATATATAACAATATTATATATAATATACCGATGTGCTAAGTGCAGAGCACCAGCTTTGTACTTTACAATTGATAAAAAATATTACTCTTATAACAATTTGAAAAATATAAATTAAAAACAAACATTGGATAACAAGAACAATTTTAATTTTGACAAATAATCTAACAATCATATTTGTAAAACATACAAATTTAAAAACCTACAGCTTAAAATGTACAAAAAGCGCAAGTAAAAACAAAATAAAACTCTAAATACATAGTGCGTTTAATTCTTTTTTCTTTTAACTATGACTATTAGATAGTATGAAGAATACCTTTAAAAGGTGTTGTTATTCTTTTTCATTTAAGTATGTACAACTCGTTAAAAGAAAAATATATACCACAAAAAGAAGTGACTCATAGTAACTGTATGTGTGTTTGAAATGTAATTTTAAAAATGGCGTCAAAATTCAATATGGCGACTGAAAATGAAATCACTCAGGCGCATTTGGTGTTATTGCTTTTGGTTCTAAACTTTCAGTATTTGTAATAACGCTTTTCATTTGTTTTTCTTCTAAATTTCCCGCATCATTATTTATAACTGTAATGGAAGAACTATTTATTTCACATTTAACATTTTCTTTTAACACCACAACCTCAGTTACATTTTCTTCTTGTTCTTCAACACTCGATGGAGATGTTGATTTTGGGCAGTGAGAACTACTATCCTTACTAATAACACCGTTATAAATTGGGCTTAGCTTACTTACGTTATTGGATATTGTATTACATTCTAAGTTATCCTGTTCAAATAATTGTTTTTCTAACTGGGCAATTCTGAACTCTAATTCTGCTATTTTATTGTCTTTATGGCGACATTCCTGGATTGCAACCTCATGCTCTTTGGCAATATTTTTAACTAATTCTAAAATCCTATGTTTTACATCCCCATCTACACTTTTTAATGCCTCTTCAATTTTGAGCAGATCGGATTGTTTTTCTGACGATTCAGATGCACTATCATCCGTGTCAGTCGATAATTCTATTTCAGAATTATACCTCGTTAAATTCCCCGTACTCTGTACTACAGACACGGTCGAGTCTATTACACTTTGTTGTTCAGGTGATCTTTTCACTACACACTTTATAGGACTTGGTTCTACTTCCACATGCTTTTCATGTTTTATAACACTAGACTCATTTAAAATCGGCGAAGTTTCTTCTTTTGGTGTTACTACATTCTCTTCTTTAATCTGTACATCTTTACAATTCAGACTCTCATTCGTCTTTCCATATCGATACTTTTTTGGTGTTGGCGGTGCAAGCGCTACATTCGGCTGGTAACTTTGTTCAAACCTCTTGGTTTCCGATAGAGGCACCACTCTTTCTGGATGTTGTAACACTGGCGGATCAGAATATCGATTTATACCCATTCTAATTTTACTTTCTTTAAGTCCATGTGGTGGGAATGGTTTGAAGGCTGATAAATGATGACGATTTGTTTGCAGTTCGTGGAAGTATTGAAGATACATCGGATCTAATGCAGCTGCCGTATATAACTGCTGCATATTAAATGGAAGATGGGAAAATTCTTCTAATTTATTTTTCTTAAGAGGTATGTCTACTATTTCTGTTTTTATGATGTCTACATCATGATGGATCTGTAAAGAAAAAAAATGTATTAGTATAGTTATTCAAAATTATTAAATTATGTTTTATCGATAACAATAATTAATTAGTATGTGATTAATTGACAATATACATATTTCTATCTAAAGTTATTTAATTCGAACAATATTATCTTAGAAAGCTTTAAACCAATTCATCATTCAAGATTATAAGATTTGCTGAAACTGAAAAGTTCAAAAAACAGATGGAGAGTCATTCAAACTATAGTTTTGTCAGTAACAGAGGAGCTGGGTTTTGAAAGTCTTTTTATTTATATTCATATGCTCTGATGATCAATTGAAGACAGTAGTTTACCGTCAGAACAGTAAGTCAGTAGGATCGGTGCAGAGTAGACAGCTTTTGCATCCATCTGTAGCAAAATGGGGAAGAAATTGATGGGATGCTAAGGTCAAGTGATCAGATCGTATCATCCAAATGAATATCTAGATTTTATACAAAGAAAGTTGATGGAAACACTAGCAAAACTAAGCTTAAAGAGCAGTTTAGAAGTCAAAGCTACATCTACTAGGCATCATATTGCTGCAATTGAATCCATCCAACTTGAAATCACTAAAGCTAAAAAGTAACGATTTGCTTCATCATCTCTGGAATAAGATAATATTGAAGCAAAGATAATCTCATGTCCGTGATGTACAGTGGTAGTTTGTCAAAGTTAGAAATCAGATTTGAGTTTTTGCCATTAGTAAACAATTTCAGCAATATTGGAAATTATAGCTTGTTCTTTACTGAAGAAAAATCCTTTTTATTTAAACATAAAAACTGCTGAATGGGAAGAGGTCATAACTATTGGATCTAAAATCTTTACACTGAGTATTCGAACCGAAAACGTTTCAGTTGCTCGTTCATATGATTAGCTGACAAATATTAATCTTCAAAATTCTTAGATCTCATGTCTGGTTTACGATTTTTTATCAGTCATTGGTGTTGATCATGGGAAGATATTTGCAAGAAAGCAGCGTGGAATGAGTAAAAAATTCAATGGAGATTTTAGAGGGAGAGGTCATAAGGAAATAAGTTACTGAGCCATATTCAGGCCAAAGAATAAATAGACAAATGAGCTGTGATCTTTCCTTAGAAATATTTTAATAATTTCAGCATGAAGTTAAAAATCATAAATATTTGGGGAGATACGAAACGATCGCAATGTTCAAATAATAAACAGAAGATATGAAAAATTCAATAATCCCCATTTCCAAAGCAAAGAATTAAAATATGCAAAAATTGTCAGGCAATCAATAAATTCAAATTCCGGACCACTTCATATGAGATGACCCTTTTATTGTATGATAAAAGTGCGCACTCGTTCTTTTAGTTATTTATCATAAATTCTATACGTTTTCCTGGCAAATTTTAATAAGAGCAATTACTAATAACGAATCCTTCAGGAAGACCTTAATATTTAAAGAAAGAAAAGAGTAAATGAAAAATGCTGCAGCAAGCAGAAGGCGCCTCTCTGAACGCGAGAGTTTAATCCAAGAGTTTTTTAAAGTTCACAGTCGAGTTAGCAATGCTGAAGTCGCACATTTCACTTTCTTTTGTTCGCATTTCCCTTAATTAATTTTTAAAACAAGGGCTTTCAACGCAATCATTATTCTATAGCTTGTGGAGCGGGCAGCGCTTGCTTGCCTACACGTCGATCTCTCTGATGGATGTTGCATGTATATTTGTTCGTTGGGGACCGCGTAAAAGGCGCACATACACGTATGCACACAAAGATCCTTCTTCAATCTAGAAGAGTTCCTGGGGATTTCATGACAGGGGAAGACGAGGTATTCAGAACAGCTTCAATGAGAGAAGTAATAATGAAAGGGTCCTATTCACAGCTATGCAGAGTTTTATTCCGTCGAGTTTTTATGACATATCTTGCCAAGCAATGAGAAAGGCCCATTGAATTTACAACCCGACAGGAGTGGGATTTTCGTATATTTATCGTACAGGATCTAAATGTTGAATTATCCTTGAATTTCTAAGTCACGGAAGTGAAAATCGTAAAAATGTTTTGGTTTGAATTTAATAACTCGAAGAAGTGATTCTTTTGTTTTTTTTTCTATATTATAGAAACACAATTAGACCGATTTAAAATAACTGTCGACCTATAAATGATATTTTTCTGGTACGACATTTGAGTAAATAATTTTTAAAAGTAAACGTTACTAAAATTAATTCTTCATTCGTTTGTACGAACAAGAATGAAAGTTAAAACAAAACAAAACAAAACAAAATAAAAAATGCATGTAAATAATAACCAAACTATAGAGGTACATAAAACTAATTTTTCATCGATATCATTCACATTCCTGAATAGATTAATTTGCTTTATATACCATTTTAGCCTTTCATTGGCTATAAAAAACGCAATGCCCCGAAAATAATTTTTGCTTCATCTCAAATGGTAAAACACAATTATTGTCAGTTTGATTTAACGATGAATGCGTTTTAAAAAAAGGTAACCCTTCTATGAAACAAATAAAACAAAAAAAAAGGAAATTGAACAAAGAACTCCAATGTTCCATATTTTCGCCCTTCATAATCACAACTTCAATGCCGTTTTAACAACGCATAGAACGGGCGATTATTTTTGAGTGGTTGTAAATAAAGCATCATCGCGACATTATTAGGGGTGAATTTTTTATTAAGAGGATTATCGAAATCAAGTTAACAAAAATACCAACACATATATACAATCCCAACGTGGAAACGAATTTATTTATGCACCCGTGTAGACATTTTAGCAGTTGTGTAACTACTTAAAAGGGGTTAACATAGACACTAAATAGACATCATTTTTCTATTGCCTTTGTTGATTATCTCTCTCAAGTGCGTTTGTCCGTTAATAATAGGAGTTGTGCAAACTTAGCCGTTTGATATTACAGACGAAGGGATCGCGAGGAGGGAAATCTCATTCTTATCTTTTTATTATAAAATTCTTTTTGTTGATAATTTAACGCTGTTTATTATTATGAACGTTCTTGTTGACATGATTTTGCGTGTCTTTTTTAGAGTGCCCTTTGCTCACTTTTATTAATATTCGAACTTTGGATAGAGTGCTCAATAAATTAACTTTTTATTGTAGGATGATAACAAGGATAATAAAAATTGTTTTTGAACTTTTAAATTAAAAAACTTTAGAGGTTATTATTACGCTTTCATCAAAAACACCCTGTAGAAAAATTTAGTACTTTTTTAAGACGTGCCGTTTGTTTGATAATCAAAGGTCCTTTTATAATTTCAGTTGGGTGAATCAAAGTAGGCCTACCACAATGATAGAACTAGTGTTCTTCGGTTTCGGAGTTGGCAGCTTGATGAATTACACAAGGGTGTCACACCCTAGATAGGGGGAAAACGAGGGTCCGTCTCTCTTTGCTCCCTACTTTCTAACCCGCTGATTGCTGCGGTACGAGATTGATTTAATGTTGTTGCTCGCTGACCTATTTTTACCGCAGATCTTACTTCTTTTACCGTGTGTATGTGTATATATATCCTGTTCATTTTCTTAATGGGGAAGGAAATACGACCGAACTCCGCCTCGTATTTCTCCTTTCCTTTTTCTCTTCTCGGCTGAAGTGGAAACGATATCGTTTTTAGAATTCTCGACGACAAAAAAGGAAACAATTGCACTTTGCGAAATAGCTACTGTAATTGGTAAGGGAGAAAATGATAAGAAGAAAAATAAGAAAACATAAGTAGCAGAAGACAAGACGAGGATATTTGAAAGTTTTTCTTGTCACCCAATAGCGTTAGAAGTGGGAAATAAATTTAAATTCCGTACAGTCGTTGCGAGATACGAATCACTCGCACATTCCAATTGCTGTTTTGCAATCGAATAGGAAAAACGTTCCACAAAGGAAGTAACGTTAAAACATTGATCAAACGCCAGAAGATGTCAAATCCATTAATAAAACGAGCCATAAACATGTCTCGGAAAATGTGTTGACAACTACATCTCTCTACACGCGTCAATGCAAATAACGACAAAAATAAATTCCTACAAATCAAATATGAAGGATATACAGTTTTCACATATTACAGTTTTCAGAATAAATACAAGAATTCTCTCTCGTGTATGGGATTAAACAAAAATGATGGATGTACTACATTAATAAAAATTGCAACGTCTTTTTTGATTTTCTTTTTTTTTTTATATTATTTTATATCTGATCCTTATACAGTAACCGGGCTATTCATAATTTAAAAATAAAAATCTGTCTTTGTGTATTTCTCGTTGTGAAATTGGACAGGAAAGATACCGAGAAAAAATCTTTTTTATCTTTAAGCTTTTAATACTATTTACGATCAGAATGATACAACCAAAATAAACGAAAAGCAATCTTTAGATAAAATGAGAAATTAGTAAAACAAACACAAAACCTATGGAATTCGTTGCGCAGATATTTTGTAGAAAATATCAATTGATTTATGCGCTAACAAAATAGTGCGAGGCTTATTAAAAATTTAGGTAATTGAGAAGTAAGCGGAATTCAAAACATTGATCGACAAACATGATAGTAGACCGCTATCCGAAATTGTTTCAGTGTAATAATAATTAGAATAAATACCCATTTTAGATGAACCGGAAAAAAATGAAAGAAATGTCTGATGTGGATTTTAGAGACTAAAGATTAAAAATGTTTTCTGTTACATAATTTGATACTTAATGGTTGACTTTTCCATTTTTCCCAAACCTAGAATGGAAATACGCAACGCAAGGCTAAAATTACACTAAAAAATAATATCAAAGAGTGCAACTGTATCATACCAAAAGTAAATTAGGCAACCCAAATTATTATTCAGTGGCTTGTAGATAATTACGCATTAAGGTTCTAAATTCCAATAAAGCCAAATTCAGCGATTTTGCTATTCTTCGATATATGACACAATGTGATCATGATCTGATAATTGGGATGAAATCGTTATCATTGCCAATTCGTAAACTTACAGGACAAAGTGATTTTACAGATTTGAGATCTGGAAATTGCAGTTCTATGATACTAAATGATACATGACCATAATGCAAGTACAACAGATCTTAAATAAGTAACTATGTACAGATCTATCACTTAATGTCTGCAAGACGCTATAGATTTGACTTTATTTCATATTAACTAAACTAATTCGTTGTGTTACTGCTTATGGATGACAAGTCTTTACATAGTATAATACCGACAACTTCTCTTGCCTATAAGCATAGAGAAAACATAAACTGAACAATGTAAACTTTCTGAAAACTATTTATGTCTATGTTCATATCTTCTTCAAGTGTACCAAGTTATCTGCCTCAAATATATTGACCTTTCGGGCACGTTAAATACGAGACTCAAAAAGCTTGCTAACCTTGCACCTTGTTATCGTGCCCAACTTCTCAAACACTTCAAAGACAGAATACCTACCGACTTCTTTAATTTCCCATTTCCAAAATGATACAAAATCTCCGACATTTCGAAGAGACTTCCATTTGGACCATATAATACACAAACCTAACCACAGTACATTATGTTTAGATATCTTTAATAAAACCTCTGCTTTGAACTCCACACATTAAAAATCTTTGTGGTTCATCATCTACTTATGTTTTGAGTTGTATAACCACCATTTTTCGTAATTCAATGTCTTGGTAAATCGAGATGTGTGTTCTAGTTAACATGCCTGAAACTTTTCGAGTTCTTTTTACTGATGGAGCGGCTCTTTGAGCCTATGAAACTTTCTAAACTTTTTACGTTTCCCTAATTGGATGGGTTTTGCGAACTAATTAAGTTTTCGAACTGACTATGTCTGGTCGGGTTCTTTGAATCGATGAAACTTTTCCAATTAAAATTTCTTCAAAGGATCTAAATTCATTCGTTTCAAAATCAAAATCCATACCATAATTTTAAAATATTACAGCATATCGAATTATGCTTCTGGTGGTAAGATTCCGAATATAAAAGACTTGCAAAGTTAATGGTTAATGCGAAGTTTGAATTATAACTAGAACAAGTTTTTTAAGATTCAAATTTTCGAGTAAATTAGAACTTTGCAGATATCACCAAACTTTTTGGGCGCTTTGGGGTCAATGATATTTTTAAAATTTTTAGGTCACTCAAAACTCCTTGCATCTATAAAAAATGATATCGGTGCTTTGAGCTGCTTAAAAATTTAGGACTGAGCGAATCGGCCTTAAAAGTCTCAACATACAAATCGCCAGATTGTGAATTGTCAATATCGGAGTTATGTAGGCAAGAAAGCTGAGAAACGCTACTGCTCTGATTTAATTTTGAAAATACTTCGGCAAATTATTAAATGGTCAAATTGTTAATCATATGATAAAATAAACGTTAAAGTACAATTTATTAATTATACAGTAATGGCTAGTAGTTTTTTATTAGGGGAAGGCAGCATAGAAAATTAAAGTGCTTCTAAATACATAAAGCTTCTTGGAGTGTATTCAACGTTTGTTTTGTTGAGAACAACATTTATGATACAGCATATTTTAACTCAAAATATAGAAATTATTTTTTTATTGAAGAAATATAATTCATTTCTTAAATTTGAAAATCCGAATACATAAACCGCACTGTAACTCGGGTAAATAAAATTAAACCGGATGTAACTTTCCCAAAATTTTATACAGGCTTTGTAAATATTTTTCCTGGTTAATATTGACCTTTCCTGAAAACGGTATCTCGGTATCTTTTACGTATAAAATGAGAGTTCTGTTGCATTTTCCCTACCAAATATTATGTTAACAATCCCGGAAGTATTTCTATTTTTGCGTTTATTTCATTATGTTTCATAACAACAGAATGTTTCTCTTTCTACATTCTTCATTTGCTCTAATATTTCAGATTGGAAATATCGATTTAAATTTCTCCTAAGTGTACCCTACTGCTCTACTTCCTAGAAATTTAAAATTTAAGCTCGAATGGTATTTGATGTATGTAAACGTCTATATAATTTTCATGGAAAACCTGAGAGAAGGGAATAAACCCTTCCTAGAAATTCTAACATTGTGTAATCTTACATTTTCCGAGAATTCAGGTCAACTCCAAACTCACAGGGTCGTTTATCAATTGCGGAAAACAAAACCGTGACAGACCATAACAGTTATGTAACTTCAGGTTTATTAAAATGTCAAAAAACAAAAAATTGCAAAATAAAGTACTACAATTTAATAGGGCACAAGTTTCTTTTTTCCTAAAGCAAGAAAGAGTAAAAAAGACAGGAAAGGGAATACGTTCAACACCCATTTCTTCCGAAATCTAAAAGACGCTTTTTCAAAGTTTGTCACCAGAGGTAGAAAGAGACCGCCTACGTTTCAGCCCTATCGCGGAGTCCTGTTGGAATTATCCGAAAGGGAAGACAAAGGGATGGTACCTATGCGCAGGCTTGCACCCCGTTATCGCAGTGCGGTGTCCGGCTAGCCGGAACCCAGACGGGGAATCCGACGTCTCTAACACCCCGACACTTACCCCTTCACAACCCCCACGCGCTCGTCGCCCTACGCATTACTCTCCCTTTAGCACGCGTTCCCCTTTCGCTTTCTTCACCGCGCCCACAAACGAATTCAGGGCAAACACGCGCTCTCTCAATGATTTTAACCCGAGATGCCCCATTGCGATTCATGTGGGGTAGGTGTTAAAATAAAATGTTCGGGCTTCAGTGGGACCCCTCATTTCATACGCAAAGCGCTTTTTAAATGCCGCGCCACGAGAATCTGCCTATACCATTAAAAAATATCGGAAAAACAAACTCGTAAAGTAATAGGAAATTCCAGACAATCAAAAATAGAGGGAAATAATGGCCATTTGTGTCTATCGTTAACGGAATGGAGATCAAAAAGAAAATAACATATTAATCTCTATATATATAGAAAATTTAATAAGCAAGAAAATCAATGGAAAACTTGAATGCAGCTATATACTACTAACATACCTTTGGTGTTTTAAGGGATGATTTATGCCCTCTGTTAACCCTGGCAAATGTTATTGCTACCCCGCTGATTTTCCTTCACTTTCAGTAGTTAATTATAAATCATCCAAAATTAATTTCGACTTGAAGTGTATATAAATTTTCCGTAATCTTATACTTACAAGTATTTAAACAACAGATTTATATATGTCTACAATGTAGATAGTCTATTTACAGTTATTTTATTACAGGTAGTTTTCAACAGTTTTATCTTCAGATGTTTTCAGAGATATTGTCAACAGATAACGTAGTATCTACATAAATGTTTGTTCAATGCCGTTAATAATGCTATAAATTGTTTAAAGGCTGTGTTTAGATATTAAGAATCGATAAAACAGTTACTTTATTTACTTGCTTTCCTGGAGAATATACGTCATCCTTGATTCATATAGCCCTAAGCAATTGATGGAGGTGACATTTTTATTACTATCTTACATTATAGGATGATATAAAATAAAATTGTAATTTATTAACGACATAAGCAAAAACAATTAATTACTAGTTATTTACCAAACAAATAAACAATCGATAATTATAAGAAATACAACAAAAGTCATCCCTTGCGTACGAGTGTAAAGCCCGCACATACCTTTAAATGCGTCAGAGCCCAGGCACTAGGCCAGACCTCGCCAGAGACAGAGACTGGATCGATTCCTGGAACAAGGGTTGGGGGATGACGGATAAAGGGTATTTGGGGCACCGAGGGGGGAGCTGTAAGGGGTGAGAAGACGCCCCTGGGCACAATCCATTCATAGTACGGGATAACAACCAAAGTCAAGGAAGAACTAAAAGTTGGCGTCGAACACGTTCTGCCATTTACCGAATTAGAAAGTGTGCTTTGTCCGACGAACTCTTGGCTTTTTGTTTTTATTTTTGCAGAAAATTAATACCTGATTTTGTTTAATTCAAATAAATCTAAAATTAACAGTTAGTTTTCTTGCGAATTTAGTCTCATTCTTACTTGTAAGTATTTCTGTGTTTACAGTCAAACCTCTATGAGTCGAAGCTTTTATGTAACAGTATTGTATTGTACCCGAATTGTAGATTAAACAAATAAAATGTTTTCTTTTTTATTCTTCGAAGTTCAACTGTACATATTTTTTTACTATATTTCAAGGAAATACTACTCCGTACAATTTTTTTTTCTTATCAAAAATGACTAATAATAGACACGAATAAAGAAGCGTTATATTCGAGAAAAAATGATTATATCAACTTCTCCTTGAATTGCTCCCGTGTAACGCAATGTACAGACACCGCAACCGCAAACGAACAACAAAACAAAGAAAAAAAACCACAACCATAATAATCATCGGGCAGCTGAGCTTGAGCCGGTGCACTAGAATGACCTTGCGGCTGCTGGTGCAGCTAGCTACCAGTGGTTTCTTCCACATTGCAATAATTATTATATCTAGCATGACGAAGCGTAGACTGTTGTGCATGTGTTAACATCCTGCGTTCGTCCTTATCTCGACGGACAAACGAAACGGATGAGTGGGAAAAAGATAGCAGTTAGAAAATGAACCACCTGGTTTTAGTTTGGGTTCGCTACAGATTGCAGAAAACGAAAAGCAGGAAACTCTCACAAGCTACTGCTATATTAGATTTTGCGGGGAGACTGGTGCTCTTCGTTTTGCTATATAGGTAGGTTGCTTAATCATCTTCGAAGCCGTTGAACATCTGTCAAAAAAGGTTAAATAAACTCCGCAATACGGTCCTCGTTAGCAAACAACTACGCGGTCGGTGCCCGATTAGTTTATTCTAAATTTTATACGGGGGAAAGATCGGAATATCTTGATCTTAATTTAATAAAGGTTATCAAAAGGAGAATTATGTCGGGTGAAAATAAAAAAGAAATAAAACTTACAAACATAAATCTTTTGGGAGGAAAAAAAAGATGTGAAACAGAACAATAATTTTCCATTAGGCATTCGCAAAGTGTCGCCAACTTTGCAAACTCTTTGCACGACACGCGTTATAAACTCGGGGAAAGACGGGAACGTTTACGGCTTCATAAAAATGTTATAATGTCAAAATGGGAGGCATTCAAAACGTGCAAAGCTGAAATTCAACATTAGTGCGTATATTAAACCAACTTTGTTATTACATTAGATCATAAATTTTGTACTACAATGTGGTTAAATAATCTTCTAGATAGTAAGAATCACAATAAATTTATCCCCCTTTTATCTCCTATACTGGTGTGGACTTGGCTTTACCCCGATTACGTGTCGTAAAATAAGAGATAATAAAACCGCCAAGTATTAATACCTTCCAGATTTTTAAAGTTTATGTCGGTACAATAATGTAGAGAGTGGGCGAGAGTAATTGTTGAAGATATTAAAATTGCACCAAGCACACATATACCACCTACGACATTGTTGCATCTGTCGAGGTCATTTCATTAAAAAGGCTCTTTTTTATGTATATATCAGTTTATGCTTTGTGTTACGTAATAATTGAAAAAGGAAAGAAACTACAGTGAATATTAAATTTATCAATTTCAAGATATATCACTATTATTTGAAGCATCTTTCTTTTAGGGCCGATGACCTAATTTTGGCGCTGTTACTAGAATAGACTATATAATTAATAATTAAAAGAGAGTTCGAGAACAATCGATAACGACAAAGAAAACAACGTAAATATGGAAAATAGATTTATACAGGTATTAGACCAGATTTCGCAATGAATTTAAACTCAATTTAAAAATTTAAATTCTAGCTAAGCCTACCTACAACCTTGTGTCGATCGTCTCTTTTCTAAGGTTAGGAAGAGGTTTCTAGGTCTTCTTTGCGTATCTATTTTCCTTCCTATTTCTTCTAGGGAGCTATATCTAATTCGAGCGTTTCTCGTCTTATTTACTAATAACTAATAAGTCTCATTCATATTTCCCAACTTAGTAATTGTTTCCTACGAGACTTATCAAATGTGTTTTAACTATGGGATATTGTGACCGCAGATACTTACATCCACGGTTGTTGTGACAGAACCCAAAAAAATGTTCTTATTTGCAGAAGTGTTTAGCCAATCTTGGATTCTCCTGTGGAGTATCCCCGAAATGACTGTCTGCTGTTAGGTTTTATTTTTCTCGAACTGGAGAGTAAACACATCTCTCGATATCTTTTAGTTTCCAGTAAAATATCTTTTGACTTAGAGAAACGTTTTTTACCACAACTCTTTTTTCCGTTTTTTAATTTACAGTGGCAATACTTAGACTGTTTGCAAGCTTTAATTAAGGGCGTTTTATTCAACAGAGACATTTTTGATATGAATCTTTGAAATCGAAAGTTTAACCTTAAACGTTGTTGATTTGACGTGCATTCTTTTCATAATTTTGATATTTCCTATATGTATGTAACGATTTAAAATCGAGTGTCATTACATAAATCACTTTCATTATTGACAAGTTTTTAAGTAGAAAAGCAGCCTTTAAAATTTAGCCTATGTGATTTTTCATTTTCCTAAAATACTCCCAGTTAGTTATCCATTCATAAAAAAAATAATTTCAGCAAAAAAAGAGAGTTCATCTTTATTTCATTTATATTTAAAATACTCATTAAGGAAAATCCTGTTTATAACGAAAAGCTTGCCATCAACAAGTTCAGGTTCAAAGAAAATCCTAAATAAAAATATGCAACCCAGTGGAAAACATGTAAAAACAGAGCGAGAAAGATATAAACCGTAGTGAAATTGGCAAGCGCAGATAAATCGATTACAAAACATAAAACGTTGATAAGAAATGACTTGATGCAGTCAATAAATCAATCAATCCCAGACTAAACACCTCGATTAAATTGGCAGTGGGAGGTTACACGTTTTTCTAATTAAGACTTTAAATAAGCTTTTAACCCAACAACCAATCAATTGTGGTTTATTTAAATTAGAACATTATTTTGTTATTGCAAATAAACGTTGTAGTATAGATTTCAATGTTTGTTTACATTATAAATTAGTATGTGACGACCATTAAAAATTTGTAATTCTATGTTTACTTGTTTTCCTTTTAAACTAAAATGGATCGAACGACAAACGTTTGCAAAAGAGATATTAATCATAATAATTAATATTGAAACATACTAAAAACAAAATTTATTTGTTTACCTAAACATTAACGTTAAATAGGGTATTATTAGGAATATACAGTGTGTCCACATTTTGATGCTCACTATTGGGATCTCGGAAATTGCAAGAGATACGAAGTCGGTTAAATTAGAAAAGATTTGGCCATTTTGGAGATCAGTTTACTTATGCTTTTGGTTTTTCAAAAAAGTTCACGGCTTACTAGATATTTGCCAAATTATCTTATCTTTTCTAAAGTGAAATATCTCAGGAACGAGCAAAGATAGAAAAGAACAGCAAAGAGGGTGTTTTAGAGAATTTACTCCGAAACACAAAAAATTATTTTCGCAATTGTCTTGTTTTACTTCGGCGGTGAAACGTAAATCTAAATTTTTTCTAATGGAACGCCTACTTGATTTCCATATTACTGAACTACACGCCTTAAATGCTTTTCAATGATACATGGTTTAACATAGCTATTCTTTTGTTTTACCGAGTTATGAAGTGAAAATCATTTTTCATCATAGTGCGCCATGACATCTAACACACAAAGTCGTGGAGTTTTATCAAATAAATTCATTTGTTATGCAAAAATTGCTAAAACAAAATAAATACGTTTTTATGGGGCATTAGCTGCTTATTTGATGCTATCTGTGAATGCCCAGTAAAGTATCTTAAAAGCGTTTTTTGTTTTGTTTTAGCAATTGTTATATAACAAATGTAATTTATCTGACAAAAATCAATGATTTTCATATGTTTAAAGCCATGGCACACTAAGTGGAAAATGCTTTTTATTAAAAAAAAAAAAATAAGACAATTTAGTTTTTAGCAAATATGTAGTAAGCCGTGAACTTTTTTGAAAAAACAAAAGCATAAGTAAACTCATCTCCAAAATAGCCTTTTCTAATTTAACCGACTTCGTATCTCTTACAATTTCCGAGATCCCAATAGTGAGCCTCGAAATGTGGTGTATATCACATTCGATTTTCTATTCTGATTCAAAATACAATCTTAGATGGTGCAGTCTTTGTCAAATTAAATGAGAATCTGGATTTAAATTGTACAATAATTACTGTACTCTACAGGTTTTTATTGTAATTATGTATTGTAAATTTAAGAATACAAGTATCTAAACAATTTATCGTTTTATTTATTGTAATAGAAACATACAATGCGCAAAAGTTATTAAGCAATTTAGATCCTTCAAAGTCTCATTTAATTTGGCAAAAGCTGTACATTCAAGCATCCCGTAGACTTCAATTTCTTTGGCAACAACTCACTAATCAAGTCATTCTGCTATTATGGTATTTCAGGGGAAACAAAAAAAAGCTTTCACTAACTTGAAAGGGATAGCCTTGGTAGTAAAAAAAACAAAGAAGGATAGATGATTATGGAAGGACATGAGTGTGAAATTGATATAAATAAACTATAACGTCCAAATCAATCATGTGTTGATTTTCTGTTATACCTTTGCGACCCGTTTTGGAAATCATCTCCATAGTAAATCTGAATTCCAATATTTGTACGTAATACCAGCTTCAGATTAATTTTTCTCAGTTTATTTTTTTGACTAGTTGCAATTTCCTTATCATTTCTCATGTTCTCGTTTCCTGCTTATAGATTCAAAGTAATTATTTAAGAAGCCGTCCGCTATCTTATCAAATGGTTTGTTTCTCTTTTGTTCAATCATACACACGTGCATATTGATAAAAAGACAGAAATGAAATTTATCTTTAGAGAATAACAGCTAGCATTTTACTACTTTTTATAAAAAAAATAAAATTCTGCTTATTGCCATTCTCTAAATCCTATTCGCTTGAGTTCATACTAAAAATTGAACTGAAATTAATTTAACCTAATAACATCCCACGTCCCACAAAGCTTACTTATTGCAGCGTTCGAGACAAAAAAAATAAACAAACAAATTACATAATGTCTACTAAATTATTTAATTAAAATTAGCTGCAGATGCACCATATGCTCGTTAACCCATTTAAAACGATGCACATTTAAATAACTTCGACCATATAAACATACATCCATTCGAGCAACATTGCGACATAAAAATCCGAATTCTCATAATTGCAATCAAGTACACGCACCATAAAAAACCCCCAGAGATACTCCAAAAGAAAAATTGCCGCCTCTTTTTGGTGGTTTTATGTACTTAAAAAGATCAAGTAATACGGGTCCGAAATTCGTTACATATAAAAGGATAAAATAAAAATTATTTTGTTAGATGCGGTTTGTGAAGTTGAAAACAATTAATCTTCGGGTTTTTATTGAAATACATATTTGCTATGCAAACATGGGGGTCGATTTGTCAACATCAAATGGACTTGAAAAAATTAGTTACGGCTATTAAGTTCACCCTTTTGGACTTTAAATTTCTTCTACGAACATTAATTTTGCTAATAACAACCGGATTTGTGTCATTTGTGTGACGGGTTTTAGTGTCAGCAAAAAGGGTAGAGCAGAGAATCGTCGCTGATGACACCTTAAATTTGCATGACAGAACAGTGTTGATGTTGATGGCGTCGAAAAGATGTGATTATACCGATGGGAAAATCCTATCGAAGGGTGAAATTTTTCTCTTTTTTAGATCTTTTGAAATTTTAAATTGAGCCAACTAATTTCGAATTGGACGTAAACAAACAAAAATATAAATCTTATTTTTTTCCCTTGAATATTAAAAGGAAAAGAGGTAAGAGAAACTAAAAAACTCATTAAGAACTTTTTTATGTCGGCAAGGGACGAAGAGTAAAAAGATAGAAATTTAAAACTTTTCAAGAATGTTTTGTGGGAGACTCCTTTGCTTTGAATTTATTCGAATATACTAACCATGTGGTATGGAAGAAACACAAAAGAATCCTGCCTAGAACAAGAGAATATATTTTAAAAAGAAGAATTCAATCTCGGTTCTTTATATGCAATTGGACAAATGCTTGAGATGAATGACGCATAAAAAAGAAATAGAAGAGAGGTTTGATCGTTTTAAAAAGAAGTAGAACAAAAGAAGTTTTTTAAAGGCATGTGGTTTTCTTGTACGCAAATGCATATAAAGTGCTTTTTTATGCTACATAAGACCAGATCGTCTTGATTATATAACGACGAAATAAAACTGCGAATTCTTTGTGAAGTTATACCTTTTTTTTGTTATTATTTATATACATTAAAATGGTAACAACACAAAACTTTTCAAACTGAAAATGTTATAATAAGCAACCCACGAAAACCAGAAATTAATTTACAACCCTCACTTCGAACACCAATGAATTTCAACCTACACTGGGCCCATTCTTGAAACCAATTATGTTTTGATTGCAGTTAATAATTATTGTTTTAATTACTGTATAAACAGTCTTTGAGAAAATTTGAAACTTTGGAAAGGGGATGTTAGAAGGTTTCTCAAATCAAGAAACGCGTATGTTTTGTTCTGGTTGGTATTTACATACTTGGCTTCTCTTCTTTTTTTTTTGTTCTCGAAAGAAAGAACTACTATATTAATGTAATTAATTCGTTGAATCAAGATGATGACGGATGAAATTTGGAAGAAAATCAATACAGTGTACTGTGATCAGCAACAAAGTGGTTTCAACAAGGACGGCAAAATAAGTTTAAATTATAGATACTCTAATCAAATTGGTTTTGAAAATGAAAAAGAAGATTCACTATTGTTATTCTTAGTGTCCCACAAGGCAACTATCGAGTTGTATAGGCTAAACGTAGAACTGTCTTGATAAAATATTTTTAATTTATCAAGAAGTCGTTCAAAATGTTGTAAGATTTGATGGTGATGTGCTAAATTCAGACCTCTAGAATGCGAAATGTCTCACTATCGTGTTGTCATGAAACAGGCCTGTGTCAATTGTCAGAAATTTACAGCTTCAATTAGGATCGCTTAATATACTAGGCTTTAGGTAAAGTGGCAACAATATAAGCAATTACTCACGTTTTCATTCTCATCGAGTCATATACAATTTACTATTTTATTGAATCAAACTTAATTTAAGCAGAAGACACCTAAAAAATCAGTTTTGGTCAAAAAAAAGCTGACTGAAAGTCCTTTTTCTGCTATAGTAAAGCATGCACGAAAAGTCGTGACAGAAAATAGAATCTCTAATTTAGTAGGCTTAATTCTTATTTATTAATAACAATTACAAATTTTTAAATACATCGTAATGTCTCAAATAAAACCAAATTATAACAGCGCAGATAACGGACCTTGGTCTCTTGCCAATCGAAGGTTTTTCTTAACATTTCTCGATAGCTTTTTTCCGGACTTTTCAGCAACATCTTGACTTACTTTTTGCCAAATTCTTTTGAATCCTTGAAGACTTTTTGCAGGTTGTTTTCGTTTCTTGTACTGTTGTTTGCATAGAGCCAAAAAGTTTTCAATTGGTCTTTCTTGGGGAAAATTTGGTAGATTATATTTCTTAGTTACGTAATCCAAATTCTCAGATTTTAACAGGTTAATGACCTCGGTAGAATAATGGCTCGTAGCCATATCGGGCCAGAACAAAACGTCTTCAATTTTATAGTGTTCTTTTATAAAAGGTAGTAAACGCTTTTTTATGCATTCTTCATCATATATTTTTCCGTTAATGGTACCATTTGTAATGAAAGGCTCGGAGACTCTTCCTTGTTCATCAATAGTCTGCCATACCAAAAAATGTTTATAAAACTTCGTTTTCTGCTTGAAGAGGTTTTTGTCCTTAACATGAGAAATGTCCCTATAATTAATAAAACGATTTCCGGGCACTTGGGAAGGATCTACCGGAACGAATGTTTCATCATCAATAACGATCGCGCCTCCTGAAGGAATGAGTTTTTTATAGAGTTTACCTGCTCCCTTCTGAACTCGAACTTCTTGGTCTTCAGTATATTTTGGGGCGGTTTTCTTTTTTCTACCAATAACTCCTTCCTTCAATTTCCAATATTGTAACGTAGAAGGCGCTACACTTAATTTTGCAGCCATTTCTCTCACACTTGTTTCGGGATTCTTCTCAAATGCTTTGGTCATTCTTTTGATCTTTTCATTGGTCATAACGTCTGCTTTTCGTCCGGGAATTGTCTTGAATTTTGAAGAACCAGTCTGCGTATACCTTTTTACTGCTCGTCTAATCGTGCTTTCGCTGTAATTTTGATTTTTAAAGTGTTTCAGTGTTCTTGGAAGATCTTCATTATTCTGACGGTAAAAATTAATAATTTTAGTTGCTCTAAATTGCTTTTCATTTAAAGTACTCATGTTAACAGCTAAACGTTTAAACTTTTCTGGCAGTTAATTGAGAAGGTGGAAATGCGACTACATTATATATCAATACTAATTTTCTGTCACGACTTTTCTCACATGCTTTATACAATAGAGAAATCCAGATTTGATTATCATCTATGCTAGCGACTTGGAATTCAGAACAATGTGTATACAGCTGTTGAAAATATCGAAATTCTTAGGATTGCTTGGCCGTACACATGGCTAATTCACATACCTTTTCCAGTTCTCAATCTTTTTTTACTTCTTGAAAATCAAAAATTTCATGCATTCAAACTTGGAAAATTAACAATTTATTAAGTATCCAGCAAGGAAACTCAATTCCCCAACATTTGGAGGTTTTCCTGATTATTACTCAATAGATTCCATACGGGTATGGTACTGAGGTTGTGACATGACGGTAGTACATTTCATAAAAACTGTTTTCATTTTACCAAGACGATCGTTGTATTGAACATTTCAGAATGTAGGTAGCGAGTACTGTTTTTCCTTCAGATTGTCTTCTGACTCTTTCAGTGAAATCGAGAAAAATAATCGTAGATAACCATGAATCTTGAAGTTGATGTTTGAGATTATTTCATTATCAATTATATTTAAAATTTAACTATTCATAATAGAAAAAACAAAAAAATGCCTTTTTTACATTCATTTTATTTTCGATCTCATAGTATACATTAAATATATTTTTCCCACCATGGGAATCCATAAACCGTAAAAGATACAAAGCAGACTAACTTACAAAAAAGTTGCCTGCTTTCAAGACCAATGTATTGGTGTTTATGCTTTTTCCAAAAACAGTTCAGTTTAGATATCCGCTGAAAACAAAAAACAAACTCAAGTTTCGTCCATTCTTGGGAAAAACTCTTTCTACTAGAAGAACACATCTTAACTACAGAATGAGTATTCAGGGTTCGGACTCTACATTTCAAATCAAATTCACCTGCCTTTCTCGGGATTTCCATAAAATCTTCCTGAGAATTTCATGTATCTGTTGTAGTCTATTACCATTCAAAGGTCGATACGCAACCGCGACTTGTTTCACAGTCAACGATCTGTCTTGCACAACTGGTTAACTACTGTCATGTTGCCATAAAAAAAGGAACCCTTATTTTACCTTATTTTATTCATTATACAGTTTTTGAGGTGATTAATTCATAGCTATTAAAGAAAATAACACGAGCGTTGCGGTCTCTATTGAGAATTAAAAAATTACTAACATTCCGATGACAGTAAAAGACCTTGTCAGTACCAATCAAAAAAATACAGTAAATTGTAGTGGAGATTTATTGACTTTTTCTAAAAGTCAGATTTAAAGAATTGAAATTGTTACAACCTCAAGATTAATTCCTTTCTATTAGAGACTAGAATCGGAGAATAAGTGAACATTGTTTTTACCCTTTCGATTTCAGCACCCATGGGTATCTCCTCGAGGGTTTCAAAACAGACATGAAGGAGGTCCCTTCGCGCTTCAACCAAATACGTTGGCCCCCTTGGCAATGGCAGTATTTTTGCTGTTATTAGAAATTCCAAAAAAAATCATTTAATTCCGTAACTTATTACTTATTTCCATGACTTTTTCTCTGACTTTTCCAGGTTTTCCCTGCATCCCAGGCGAATCCAAATCCTGGTATTGTTATATTCAAAGTTGAAACAAATCGACTGAGGCCATTAAATCTTCGAGGTACTATGTACATAAGGTCAATGAGAATCAATAATGATTATCTTAGATTTTTAAACCACACCATATAATTTCAGAGTCTTTCTTGTCGCATAGCAACTTGAAATGCGATCATTCCATATTGTTTGCGTTACTAAAACGGTTTAGTCAAATATCAAAAAAAGTCTATGTATACGTACATATCGTGTAAGAATGTCCAAAAAGAAATTTGCCATAAATTCACAAATATTAAATCTCCCGTTGGTATCTGAAGACATGAAAGAAAAATATATAAAAAAAATGACAAACACACATCTGCAAGTAAAATTTTTTGTATTTCACAGTAGAAAAGTAAAAACGAATCTTTCTCGAACAGATAAGGAAAATAAAATTTGAATTCAATTTGCGCCTTGTAGAACGCGAGACAGGCAGTCGAAAATTTTTTAAATCGCATTTTGTGAGATCCAATCAATTAGAGGGATTGGTATTTTACGTTGGGGAAAAAAGACTAGAATTTGATTTCAACCAATTCGCGGTACACAGATTGATTTTTAATTTGATTGTTTTTTAATTTCTTCGGGATTGACAATTGCGGTTTTTTAACCTCTCTTACCGCACCGATATAATTTGCATAATAAAACGACGTCGCTCGCTGCATTTTTAAGTAAGCAGCCGTGAAATTTCTCCGTTTCTTTTTTAATTTTCATCATTTCTTTTCAAACGCTGCAATCAATGCAAACGCTTTTTAATGGTTTATGGTTGGTTTGTAATACAAATCAGTTATTTGCCGTGTTCTTTTGCATCCACAATGAAGTTAAATGCTAGCGTAGGAAATGAATTTCCTGTGATGTGCGTGTTATATTATTTTATTTTTTTTCTCTCCTATTGCTGTCAACAATAACAAAACATCACATTGCGTTCGTTTTTGATATTTGCAATTCGTGTACATTTATATTTTTGTATTTAGTTTCTGGCTATTTCTGTAAATCCATTTTATAACTGCGGATGAATATATAGTTAACTTTAGAGCTATTAAAAATAAATTAGTTATTTTAATATGCAGTAATAAAATGCATTTTATATCGGAAAAGGTAAAATAAACCCATTAGAAGGTGATTAAGATGCATATAACGTGCAGTTAACACCATCCTAAGCCTACATAAGTAACTCAATCGGCGGGATCAAAGAAATATTTACCATTTTCATTATCGTTATTATTCCAAGTGCTACTTGTTAAAAACTATTTGCGGTCTACATGTTTATTTTATAAATACGAAAAATTAGTTTTAAAAAATTACCTTAAGGTCGATCTGATAATCGAGTCTTTGGCTACCGTTTTAAATAAATCCAGTGTGTAAATACCGTTCTTTATTGGTTTGCATTTAAAAACATCAACAAATCGTTTGGCTACTTTGTTGGAATTTATTTCGTATTTATCTTTACATTCTATCATGGCTAAAAACAGAATTGGTTTCATATTTGAAGCGTTCAAATTGAGTAACTTCATTCAAATAAGGATCAACTGGAAATTAGAACGTTCTATCATTATTTTATGGCCTTCTTGGTCATCAATTGGTTCGTATTATAGATTATTCATTAGTCGTTTTTTCCTCTAAAATAGTTCCAATTGATTTGGTTTACAATTTCCGAACTTAACAGAAACCAGTCATCATTGTCAGACGTACTATTCTCTTTTCTAGATAGTATCCCAAGACTCTTCATAGCACATTGTTGTATTCTTTTGGATAGAATGAGACCAACTATAGATGCTTTAGACGGAGCATTAATTACAATTAGTACCTTACACTGTAAAAAATCGATGGAAAAATACGGTATAAATGATTTATTTTTACATGAGAAATACTGTAAAAATATCATAGGATGTAATGTTACATAAATTTTATTGTAAATGTACTACCTTATTGTAATTCTACTGTAGGTACGTAATATTGCGTGTAAATGTGAAGCAATAATCCAGAAATTACATGAACTTTCACTAAGTACTAAGAATTTTACAACAGAATCTGTAAACTTACATACCACTGAAGTAAAAGTATTGCTACATTTGTGTATTTTTCAATCCACACTTGTACAATAGAGATTGCACACGTAGAACTACATAAAACCATTGTAATTTTACAGGCAGAAACGGCGTAAAAAAAATTTACACAAAAATTTCAGCACAAACGAGAATGTAAAACTCAGTAATAAAATTGCATCATTATTTTTACTAATTTGTAAAATGATGTAGTATACCAAAAGAACAATAAAAAATCAATCTTAAGATGTACTACACACAAACGCATTTGCAATCTAAGCCAATTCTAGGTTTAAAAGTCTTAATTTTCAAGTTTGATTTCTATTTAGATATGCAGGCTAAACTAAGGTAAAATTTATAAACGTATTTATAAAGGTCTGGTGATTCTGGTATAACTGCTCCATATAACAATTTATTTTGTATAGAAAACAAGAAAATATTAATATTTAATACAAAACACGTAAACAAAATTCACATAGGTATCTACCATAAATAGTGCATACATATGTATGAACTATGTAAGGTTAAAGTGTGTTTTTAAATATAATGTACTACTTGACACAATAAATAAAAAATGTATTTTTAAATGCCAGTAAAAACTAAAAGGTTTGTAAAACTCGCGGGTACTTTTGAGTCGTAGATTTCCGCATGCCTCCGATCTGAATTATTTGAACCGATCTGTGATATGACGCGACGCGACGTGCAGTTTGTTGTGTTTGATCAAGTTACAGGTATGTACGACGTACGTAATGTTATGCATAATGTAAGTAAACTGTGCTGTTTGGTTTCTGCGATGTACTATATTGCTGAGTACTGCACTTACGGTGATTGTTTCGCATTCAAATTTTTTGCTTAATGAATGTCGAATTGTTTATGTTTGTTGTCTACGTGTATCTTTTAAGAGCAGATACATAGGTACGTAGTACAATGTAATAGTTTATTGTAACATAAAGTATGGGTTACTTCATACGCGAATTTGATTCACTCATATTTAATACATTTTCCCTTTAGTAATAATATTAAGTAATACTTATTTCCTTTTTCTTCTAATAGCATAATAAAATAATACACAGCAAGCGAAGTGTGGGATTCCCCGAAAGTTCTTTGATGTATTACGATGAATTAATTGACGATTTCACTCGCCAACGGCGCAAGTCGAACTAAGTCTGGGTTGCCATGTTATTCTTGTAAATGTTGGCTAATTTGAATTTGCGCGGGGGACTGCCGCGTCAAATTCTAATTTCCATTTTAAATATTTTAGGCGCAAAATGTTTTAAAAACATAAAATAGCCTTAAAATTTAATGACCATTCAAAGATGTCACTGTTTAACCTAAATCTTTTGATATTGCGCCAAGTTTAAAAAAAGTGTTTAAGCTTTAATTTTATTAAGTTTAAATAAGTAAAAATTATGTTTTTCATTTATAGCGCTCGGGTGTAGTATTTTTAATTTTGAAAATTTTTTTATCAAAAATTTAATTTTTTCAAATTACGTTTTCCGTTGTTTATTTATTTATTTATCTAAAAGAAGTACAAACAGGTCTGATAGGGGATAGTGTGCTAACAATTGTTATTTAGATGATACAATTACAAACTTTCTTATTTAAGTATGTTTGTAAGTAAACGAGATCGTGGATAAGATCATTTTTGTTTTATTATTGTCTTATGTATGAAAGTAAATCCTAGTCGATCCAATATAATGGATTATTTACAGACGTTGCATTAATTCTTCATATATACTTAATATGCCATATGAACCCAAAGTCTTTAGTATTTCGAACATTTTTTAATGCATCGTTGAAACAGTACAGAAGCCAAAGTATATGGAAAAATTAATTGTTTACAAATTATTTACTTCTTTTCATTATATATACTTTCATGAGCCTGTTTCAGGTTACTTTCCAGAATATTTTTATGTTAATCGTTAACTTGCCATTTTGATATGAAAATTAGAAATTCGCAACCACTTTATTGATTATCGTTATTAAACGACATGTAGTTAAACATAATGTGCTCAACTGCTGCACAAACAAAAATAATTTAACTAAAAAGCTGTACGTTGATTAAAATTTTACTCACCAATAATCAAACTGGCACCAACTATGTCAGTACTGTTCAAAGTGTGGAACATTACCCGCCAAAAGAAGGTTTTTATAGTACTCAACTCTGACGACCAACAGCTGTATGTTAATTTGGTCTTGAAAGGTATTGTCGAATTTTACTTACAAGCACTTGATATTAAAACAATTCTTTTATAGCATCAGAAAAATTAGAATTGGATGGAAGTACTTTAGTACTTGAATCAGACGGTACTATTATAGATGACGATGATGTTAAAAGGCATTTAGAAAAAGAAACACTAATTTTACTCGAAAAAGACCAAAAATGGATATGTTCAACGTCTGGTTTGAACTTATCCACTTGTTCAACTGATATTAACTTATCAACTTGTTCAACAGAAACTGGATACAGCAATAATACTATTTCAAGTCTATATGAGTCCAGTGACAATAGCAGTTGCCAGTTGCCACATTTAAATGAGATTACTTTACCAACAGTTTGTAAACGCGGAAGAAAAAATCCCCAAACAATCGCTACTATTGTTCATGCCGTTGTTGACCGTGTCAGAGAAATAAAGATTCATGTTTCAACCAAAATATTCAAACTCGTTGCAAATAAAATGGTAAATCAGTATCCAAGCATGTTCCAGGATGTAGATGAAGATAATATGATTTTGGGTGATGGTTCTCACACTGTCACCCAAAAACTCACTGAAAGAAACAATTACTTAAACAGACCCCACAAAAAAGAGGTTTTTTAACTGAAACTTAGATGTTTCACCGCAACAGAAACGAAAGATGTTGGCACATAAAGCAGGTAAGTTAAAAACTTCTTGTAAATAGTAGGTTTATAACAGAAATAATTTAACTGCACAGTTATAAATATTTTTGTTCAGTTCTAATTTTGATTTTGTGCGATACGAGCACAAAACCAAAATTAGAATTGCACATTTAAGTAGTGTTCAGAATTGAAAAAAAGATTATAGAGCTGCACAGTTAAATCATCCCCTCTGGTTTAGATCTGTCAACATAATCATAGCAATAGTAGTTGCAACCTGGTGCAGATTATAGCCACCAGTGTGCGCATTGTAAATTCATAGATTATAATTGATTTACATAAATAACCATAATAATGAGTTTTTTAGGATGCAGCAACTGGCAACCTGAAAACAGTGTACTCCAAGAAGGAAAAGCACTAAAAAATAAAAAACACGCTTTAAAGACTTATGCAACTCAAGACGGCGGTTTGGATCATGAAATTCTTATATTGTTAGAGGAAACTTATCCAACTCAAATATTGTTTTTAAATAATTCTAATCCCCCAATATTCCAGCAAATAAGAGATGAATGGCCAATTCTTTTAAAAAAATCTGGAGTATATTGGCATTATGAAAAACTTATGGGACATCCTATTCAAAATCTTATAACTGGTTTAAAAACCAAATGGCTCGAATTTTAAAATTTGAGCTTGACAAAAACCGCCATTCCCGAAGAAGATGTTGAAAAACAAATCAAGAGTTTGACCGTTATTGGAAAATTTTTCAATGAAGATGTAACCAATTCTTTAATCGTTTTAGATACTCAGGTATAGGTTAACCACAATCTATATATTTACAATATATAACCATCAATAACTTTTCTTTAAGGATGAAAATGCTGGGGAAGCCATTGACAAGGTGTACCATAATGCTCCATGCATAATTTGGAAATTTGGTCAGTTAAAATAAATTAGTGTAACACGTGAATGTACTAAATGTTAATATTTTCAGATTGCAATAAAGAACAAGAAAAGTACGAATTTGGCATTTTCGGGGAAAAACAAATAATCGAACATTTTCACTCCTTTGAAGAGTTTGCTTTGTAAGTGAGAACACAAGCTGAGATATGCAATGTAAATCAAGTTGTTATTACTTCCATGCAACCTTTTTACTCAAAATACCTTACTTCTAATATAGCAGTATTTAAATTTGACAGTTTGGCACTACTCATTTGATACAACTTTCCCTTACAAAGTTCCTTCTATTTGATGTAATTTCAGTTATGTTTGTTGCAAAATTTCAGATAAAAACTATAGTTTTGGAAAACTGACGTTTAGCATATTTTATAAGTTATTTTTTCTATTTTCATTGTTTTTGTATATTATGCAATCTCATTTAGAAATTTTCCAAGTGCAGTGGTCTTACACATAATAATAAGATGGTCTTATACAGTTAGTTATCCAATTAATTACTAGATTAGATTGTATAATAAAGGGTTTTCCAATAAGAGGTGTTATTTTGAATAGCCCGCTATTTCGGTAGATGTCACTTTTGAAGCTATCATTTTTTGACATTTGACAAGTAGAAACTACGCCATTAATAAATATGGAACGATACACGCTTCAACAACGCATTGAAATTATTAAAATTCACTATAAAAATGGTGAAAATTTGGCAGAGACGGTTCGTAAAACTCGAACATTTTTGGGTCACCGTGAAGCACCTTGTCGGACCGCAATACAGAAATTGGTGAAAAAAATTCGAGCTCTTGGGACAAGTTAGTGATGTGAAGAATAAAACCCGTGCACGTCGCTCAAGAACAGCCGAGAATATTGCTGTTGTAGCCGAAAGTGTTAAAGAAAACCCAGGTTTGTCCATTCCTCGTCGTTCTTTGGAATTAGCCATTCCACAAACGTCATTACACCGTATTTTGCATAAAGATTTGGGTCTTAAGGCTTATAAAGTCCAGTTAACACAAGAACTCAAGCCGGTCGATCATCGACAACGTCGTGTCTTTGCTGATTGGGTCGTTGAAATGCATGAAAATGATCCAGAATTCCATCGAAAAATCATCTTGAGTGATGAGGCCCATTTCCACCTCGGTGGCTTCGTCAACAAGCAAAATTGTCGGATCTGGGGCTCAGAAAATCCAAGAGTTATTGTTGAAAAGTCTCTCTATCCTCCACGTGTGACTGTTTGGTGCGGTTTATGGTCCGGCGGAGTCATTGGACCTTACTTTTTCGAAAATGAGGCTGGAGCAACAGTTACGGTGACTGGATTGCGCTATCGAGAGATGATTAACGATTTTTTATGGCCGGAATTGGATGGTATTGATCTGGACAACGTTTACTTTCAACAAGACGGCGCTACGTGCCACACAAGCAACGAAACCATTGATCTTTTACGGAAAAAGTTTCCGGACCGTGTTATCTCTCGAAGAGGTGATCACAATTGGCCACCGAGATCTTGTGATTTAACACCTTGCGACTTCTTTCTTTGGGGCCACGTGAAAGAGAAGGTCTACGCCAACAGCCCAGCGTCGATTCAAGACCTCAAAGATGGAATTCGTGAGGCTATCGAGGACATAGGGCAGCCACTTTGCGATTTGGTTATGGAAAATTTCATGAAAAGGATATTGTCCTGTAAGCGTGGTCGTGGTGGTCATTTGCCTGATGTTATTTTCCACTATTAACGGCATACCTTCCTCTTTATAATGAAATAAACATCCGATCATTTATATTAAAAAATGGCACTTTTCTTTGAATATCAAAATAACACCTCTTATTGGAAAACCCTTTATTTACAAGAACTATTTAAAAGAAATGATCATTTGCAAAATATGATAAATACCAGTATACAAATTAATTTGTTTCAGCCTACTAATGAGCCTGTAAAAATACGTAGATAGTATGTAGAAAACCACACGCAATCTGATGAACTACAAACATACTATGTGAAAATAAAAAAATAGTATGTAAATTTCAGTACATCATGAGTACAATTACTATGTGGATATGTAAAATTACTTATGCAGGATGTGTATGGGCATGATGGTTATGTGAAAATCCATACTTGTTGTGTACAAATACCAAAGTGGTATAAACACTTTTTGCAGTGTACCACATTCCAACAATCAATCCAGGCTTTATTAGAATAAAACGGTCTAAGTGCAAGTGATTCAGCTCAAAAGCTAGATCCAGGGCAAGTCTTTTGAGATAAGACCAAGACTTGCATCAATCTGATATTAATATCCAGTTCAAGATTTGCATTGTTTTTTGGTCTTGGTTTACAAAGTCTTGAGCTCACCAAAACTGTATATAAGAGTGTCTCAAGCTTTAGAAGTACAAAGTAAGAAGATTATGGAGCTGCACCACCCCCAAGGTTTGTATTAGGGCCTTTTTTATGCTATGGTGATAAAATTGTCGGAATAAACTTTTTATCTTGCTCCCTCGGTAGTCGAAGAACTCCGTAAGAAGTGTTATTTGATTTTTCACACCAATGGAACTTTAATTTCATGAAGGGAGTTTAGTCAATCATTACGCTTGCAGTTAGACAAGTTTGAGTTAAATTCCTATTCATTGTTTGACTGCAACGTTATCTGTCACAATTTTAAACTTGCAAATCTTTGTAGACTTTCCACAGAAAACGTTCTAATTCACATTCAAATTGAAATTAAAACAATGTAACCATTCTAAGATTCAATGGTAATAACGCAAAATTAACAAAAGATGCATCAATTTTTCAAAGACTGATTAAACTCAAAATTAAACATTTACAGGCAGAGAGGCCTTTTGATAAAACTGGCAAGTTCAAGACAGGCCGGATGGTTATTAAGTACAATTGTTATTGGATCTCGCTGCAAATACAATCTTAAGAATGTAAGTTACATTCTTTCTATTTAATTAAATTCGACTAAAGCTAATATACAAACGAAACAACCAATTTCCTATATCCAAAAACTTGCGATCGCACTCCCGTTTCCATTAACGCTCCAACCTAAAAAAGAAGCCGCCGTAAAACGAAATTAAATTATATCCTAAAATAAGATTATAAATTCATCTTCAACACGGTCTTAAGATTGGAATTATGTGGGCTCCTTGGATACCCACAGTTATCTTCGTCTGTGTACAACTACTCTCTGTATCAGAAATCAATATCCACGTCGGGTTGTATAAAGACGCGTACCCCTTCGCAATACGGGAAAGTTTGCCGATTTCCGATTCCGTTGAAAGCGAAAGTTACGCTTCTAAATATAGATTTAAACTACTACTCAATTCGATACACCATCCGGGCAGCGTCGATGAAAATATGTTTACCCTTCGACACAGGGCAGCAGCAGAAGGAAAACAACGAAATATTCGCAGCTAAAAGGACGAATTACGCTAAATTAATATTTGATTAATAAAATCTTGCTCCTTTCATCTTGACATTTAAAATGATCGAAGATTTTAATGCCAAAAGAAAAACTTGGTGGTTAGAATAAATTAGGCCAAACGCGGTGGATTTTCTTTAGGTCGAAACAACCCCTACAATCCCTTGACACTCGTAAATTATACAGGACGAGTTGAAATTTCTTGAATGTCAGTCAGTAGAAACCATCACGAAATCCAAGAATGCTGAATTTTTTAAGTTCAGGGAGTAAAAACTAGGCGTTGGCTTAAGATTTTATTCTCTACTATATACCCGTTCTTTTCGTTTATTTTGTTGATTAATTAAAACGAGTTGGGAAAAATTGAAAGGATCATTATTAAAGCGTATTTTAGAGAAATGACCAATTTGTTTTAAATATCAAAGGCCACAAATTGGATAACCCGCAGGTTAACTAGAATAAATTTAGTTTATCTTAACTTATCATTCTTGAAAATTTCCAAGAATTCAATCAGTTTCATTATCCACAAAATAAATAATATTTTTGCTCTACCAGACGAGATTTCAACTTTTCCCTTTTAATATCGGCTAATATTCGGTTGCACTTTTAGTCGCTCGAGTGTATGAAATCATACCACCCTATGATGTTTACAGAAGGCTCCCGATTTTCTCATTTGTTTGTTCAGATATAGAAAATTTGTTTATTTAGATGAAATGAAAATATCGAGGGGCAGCATCATATCAGAAAAATACCTAAAAATGACTTAATATTTCTTCAAAATCAACAAGAATAAGTAAATCGAAAATAATAATCATCACGAGAGTTGTTTGTAAAGAAAAAATTGCTTAGCTGCTTTTGTGATTCGCGGCGTCCCTCAGGGTAACATAATTGTACCCTTGTTATCTTTACATCATCAGCCCTGATTTTGTAAATCTCGTGAATCGACATAGTTAGGCATATGTTCATAAAGTTCTCGAGGGGCGGAAGGGGTTGAAGGTTGCCGCAGCGCCTGGCGCGCCAGGGGATGGCCCGGATTGATGAGACGGGGTAAGACGCGGCCTTACAGCGTCTGTGCAGGGGTTCTCAACATTTTAATAATATGTAAATATTTTTATGTGCAAAATTAAAACATAATTCAAAAATATAGAACCACGAGTTAACGTTTGAAGTATGACCTCAATTTTAGTTCAAGTAAAGTGGGTTACGCATTTTCTGGATATTTTGTTTTTATCGTGTTTTATAAAAAGCTTTCGTATAAAGAGCAGACTTTTACAATACTGCGGTTTTAATAATAGAAACTGATTAAACGCCTTACGTAACTGCTGCAAATGCCGTGTGAAAAAATCCTATGGTAAAGTAGAAAAAAGAAAATTGAAATGATTAATGAGTGTTGAGGAACCCCGAAATTAAACCGCGAAGTTGAAAATAACTTCGATTCGTCAAAAATTTGCATTGAATTACGGGAGGGGTTGAAAAATAAAGGTCACGCGTTAGAAAGTGAAACTGGGAAATGTTTCAAGTACCGCTGGACGACGCGACCACGACTATTGATTTGACGCAGACGACGCCGTGTGCCGACGGCCGACGCGTCGCTACCGCGCCATCCCCTTCCACCCCCTCATGGCACACCACGATGTTCTACCACTTCACACTTCACTTGTTATGCAGCCCAGTTCGCTCCCTATCCGGGACGCACGGCGATTTCGAAATATACACAGGGTCATTACGCCCACGCAAGTGTAACTTTGCGTAAACAAAAAATTACCAAAGGATAAATTAGATAAAAAGTGAGCTTACTTGGGCGTAAACTTGACCTTTCTTTTGTATTTCCATCTATCGTTAGCCCATTACGTCTCGCTACACACGGGCGAGGATCAAATTGTGGGAGAAGCGGTTTTTTCACAGCTTTTTTCTGTTTTGATAATACACATGCAATCGCTAGAATTCTGTACAGCAATAGCAGGATCTGAAACTAGGAAATTCAAGGAAATTCAACTATAAACAATAGAAAATAAATATAGGGCAAGTTTTCAAAATTTTACGACATTTACATTGCTGCATTATCTAATATTAGTACCTACTTTTACTTTATACTCCTACACGATACATATATTATTGCAGGTTTTTCAATAGCATGACGTTTCTAGGATTCTCAATTTGAATAGAAACAAAATTGAATAGATCTTATTTTCTGTTAGCTTGACAGAAGAATGTGCAATATATTCTAATACAATCCCCTTTATTAATCACTCCAATTTAGAAAACCAAAGTGTGCGTCTATCTTTCTGTTTCGTTATTCTGATGGGTAGTTTTCTGCATTATTTTTTCAAGAATAACCTCTTGGATGTTTACTCCAGAAAAGCGAGCTTTATTAAACGTCCACCTACATACATTTTTACTTTAAGGAAGATTCGTTGTTATTTTCCCTCCGGATATTTTGGGAAAGCTTCCAATTAGGGGTTTTTGTTATTTCAGTAAACGCTAAGAAAAATATATTAGACGTAAGAATGCCAAGTAGAAACCTTTGAAAGATGACTTTCTTAATCAATACACACCTGTCGCTAAAAAGGGGAAAAAACTAGAGCAACAAGATTATTTTTCTGATCCCATTGACGCCGGCGTAACGTATGGAAAAAGAAGCAGCGAAGATTGATCGTGAGGATTGCAGAACATAAAAGGAATAATATTATAAATCTCTAGCGCAGGCACAGCGCATTTGTCATCCAGGTAAGTGTACCCGTATACTTAAGAACCGAGTTCAACAGCCTGTTAAGACCGCGAATAACACAGGTTGAAACGTCTACAAGAAGTCTACTTGAAAATCTACCTGTTCAGAAATGTAGGAGGTGCACACTGATGAGAAGTCAGCAAGGTGTGCATTTCGTTTAATTGGAAAAAAAATATTTTTGCACAAAATAAGTTAGCCATGACATACATAATAACCTAAAATAGACAGTAACAAAAATTCAAACAACAATAAATTGATTCCTTCAAATTCAACCTTCGATTCGATTCTTTTTTTTTTGTAATGCAATCGACCGACCTTACAAATACGGAAGTAGCGTCGAATGTGCATTTATCAGTTTTATGACTTCGTTAACAATTATTGTTTCAAGTCCAGTTGGTGGTAATGGCTAAAAATTCGAATTGTACAGGTTTCAAGATTTTATAGTCCTGTTTATCCTTTCGATGTTTTATAAATACACTTGGCTCATAAAATAGGTATACAGTTTCATTTTATTGAGCCTTAATTGTTTTAAAATACGCTCACGTACGTATAAATGTAATAATTTATAACAGCAAAAGATTTTTCTTTTGTTTTCATTTTGATTCAAAAAGAGAAAAATGCTTTTCATTCAAAACTGTAGAAATGGAATCGTCATGCGTGAAAGCAGCAGTCGTTAGGATTTTCAAAAGAACACGAGAACCAACAAATACACGGCTTCAGGAAGCTTATTCATAACGGAAAAAACTAACCACGCTTCATTAGAAATGAAATAATATTAAATTAATAATCAGGGTTGGACTGAATTAGACTCTAGAGAAAAACTTTTCCATTAGTAATACATCCCAAACACTAAAACTTAATAAATTTTGTATGGTGTCTAGAATAAAATTTGAAATTCCAAAAATTTACAATTAATATTTAGGACACTATACAATAAATAAATAAAAACAACTTTTATCAACTCTACCGAGTTTCAGTAAAAGGCAACTGGAAGAATACAGAATTTTGCTGTGAATATATTTTGGGTTCAAAATATTTTGTCACAATTCCATCTGACATCTGGATGGTGCAAGTAAATTAAGTAAACAAGAAGAAGAAATTCTGTTTCATTCTGAAATAGATTTGACTACTGAAGTCAGATCTATCATCATCTCGTCTCTAAGCCTTGAACCAAAACTAATTTCGGCACCATATGATGCCATACATGGAAATTTCTTGGGCAATTCTTAGATGAAATTGAACGAAAACGCAGACCCTCTATCTCTGATAAATACCAATACCATATTAGATCAATTTGTAGCAAGTAAGGTCAATAATTGAGAAGTGACCCACCATTAAACAATGTTCTAAAATTTGTATTTGGTCTAAATGCAATAATAATTGAAAAGATCCGTATATCCAGAAACAAAATCAAATTTGGGATTTCTTTAAATCGGTGCCCAGGCACTAGTCCAATAAGGGCAAAATTTCGGCCATGAATATTTTTTGATCTTGGATAATAGAATGAGTGATTCTAAAGTAAGCTTCAATAGATCCAGATGTGAACAAGTTTAAATAATGCCTGTGGAACCGAAAAGCCCGAAAAAAACGAAAAAATCGAATTTCGGTGTTTTCGGTTTTTCTCTAGTGATTTCAATAGTTTTATTATCTAGGCATTTATCTCAATACCTGATGAGGTTATATACCGATCTTTATTGAATTCCACCGGCTAATTCCAGAGAAAATGGAATTTTTGTTAATCAGAAAGATCAAGTTTGGACTAGCCTGGACGCTTTGGGAACGGGTTGGCGTAGGACGTCGCAGACAGAAAGTTCTAACTTCCGTCGCAGTGACAATTTGGAGCATATTTAATGTATATCTCCTAGCCGACTTGCTGCAACGAGTCAGTTGTAGCAGTAGAAGACACTACAAGGGATAAGGATTGTTTTGGTTGAATAGTACTCTGCGCCAACCCGCGCCCAAAGTGTCCAGGCTAGTCCAAAATTGACCCTTCTGATTAACAAAAATTCCATTTTCTCTGAGAGTATCCAGTGGAATTCAATAAAAATCGGTATTTAACCTCATCAGGTATTGAGATAAATGCCTAGATAATAAAACTATTGAAATCACTAGAGAAAAATCTTTTTTCGGGCTTTTCGGTTCCATAGGCATTATTTAAACTTGTTCACATCTGAATCTGTTGACACTTACCTTAGAATCACTCATTCTATCATTCAAAATCAAAAAACATTCACGACCGAAATTTTACCCATATTGGACATAGTGCTATGGTAGACAATGTTTTTCTTACAAACTTACAATAGATAGTGCCCTGATGGTTTTGATGCGCTTTGGCTAAAACAAGCAGACAAGTTTAGTCATGTTATTCGATGAACTAAAGATTGAGAACTTTGTCGAGTCTATTCGAAAAAAGTAAGTGTGTCTTGAGAAAATTCGATGGAAGGTGCGGCTTTTTGGCAAAATTATTTCCATCGATATGTTCGTACTAGGACTGCAACACTACGTTCCGGAATCTTAAATAACTAATCTATTCACATAAAAAACATGTGAATTCTTTGACATTTCACCGCTAACGAGTTCTGTTTTTCTGAAATTTTTCCCAATGTAGGAGATAATTAGAAAACAAGCCAAAAAAAGCAAGTTATATCTACAATAAATACGACACCATCAGTTAAAACTCTTATGAACCGGAGCATTAACCAGAAGAGACAAAAAGTCTGGAGTTCCTGTTTTCTTGATACAATAGCATGTAAAAAATATTAGTTAGTAGGCGCCCTGACCAAACTTAAGTAGTAAAACATCAAAATTGTTTAGTTCTCAATTATCTAGAAAGGTTTTACAATTGAACTCAAGCCCATAGCACAACCTTCAATTTTCTGTTTGGGCATATATATGCTACAAAATTTTAATCAAGGACATTATTTAGTAATTCTAAAGATCCTAAACGGTCTTAGATATTATAAAACAAACGTGGTCCAATGTATCGGCCTTGTGAAACATCACTTTTCACGTAGTAACATTAGGTTTATCGATACATTTCAAATATAAAACTGATTTATACATTCTGCTATAGAAATGATCATCCTTTCTCCTTTTATCTTACGGTTTTCCATTTTAAGATAGTTGAAATCTTCAAGATATCTTTCAAACAATTTAAATAATGAATTCTTACGCGATATACCATCCTCCACTTATCCTGATTTAAACTTGAATAACCCTAATTCATGCTGAAAGTAGAGGGAAAAAAACAAAACGCGTCGTTTTAAAATAAACGCGAAACTCAATTTCCGCTTTCAAGTCCTACCCGTATCATTTTAAATATTTCTGTCACTATCGAAAATAATGTAGGATATCCTAAAGTTTCCCCCTTGGAAGATTTACTTTTCGGCGTCGACAATTTAGGGAGACAAGTCTCTATTCATTCCACTCTTGTAGCAATTTCAATTTGGTGCAGGGTCTCCGAAATTAAGACGTTCGCAAAAAGTTCCGGTCTTTGTTATATCTACTTCATTTACCCCTACCTATTCAACGAATAGCGACGGAGACGACGACGACGTAAAATGAATGAAAAGATACTTTCCCTGAGATGCTGGAAGGTACTCGTCTCTCTAAAAAGAAAGTGCCTAAAGACCCGTAAAAAAGAAAAAAGAATCTAAGGCTGGAATATACGCACTGACGAACAAGTAAAATGTAAAAATTTAAGGTTTTCCTTTTTGCCCGAAAATTTTTCTTTATACCTCTACACGTACTACATACATAAGTACTTTGGGGAATTATTGTATTTTATGTTTTCATTAAAAATGGACGAATTTAGATCAGATTGTTAACAATGACTTTAATCTATGATTATACCATACCTACAGATGAGAGTGTGATTCAAGGGCTGTAGTATCTCGCTGTTACCATGCATAAACGAATGAACAACCGGAAAATAAATATGTAATACGCATAAAGGGGTTAAAATGCGACATAATTTTAATTCAGAGTGTATTTTAATAAAAACTGTTTGAATTGTCGAAGGTCAGTATACACGTACATGGTTACATAAAGATAATATATTTTTATCACGTTTTTTTGCCTTATTTACTGTTCATTTCATTACTTGGCTATTTTTTACTATCTAGCTTGTTTTATCAAGACAAAATAAAAGTTGTTATCAGAGCTTCGGATTGTTAATAATTAGCAGACACTAAATAAATAAATTAACTTTGTGGTTGAGTGTAGACAAGTACATAATTGTTTCCCATATCTATAGATAACAAAAACCGGTCTTTTTAAATATAGAACACAGTACATACAATTGTGCTTGAAAGTTTTACGGACTAGAAAAATGCAACTAATTAAAAGAAAAACAAAAATTACAAATTCCATCAATCAAAACATGTTGTTGCTATTTTGCATGAATAAGGAAGTTGTGATAAAAGATAATTTTTTATTTTGAAAGTTTCTTTTGATATGGAAGTTCAAACTTGGTATATCTAGAATATGAACGCAAACAAGACCAGCCACCAATCGAAATTGAAGCTGTTATAGTTCTTAACATCAGGTGTCTGAAGATGATCATTGCAAAATTAGACATATCAACACTTTGGACTTGAATATTTCTCATTTTGGCGAGTTCCTCGATTTAAAAAAAATTAAGAAATTTATTCGCGTGGGATAGAAATTAAGTAATTTTGTCAATGGTGGTTCTAGGGCAAAAAGTGAAAACTCAACCAAACTTGTATTTTTGGCAACTAATGTTTCAGAAAGTCAAGATTAGTCTTGGTCTAGCGTAAGAACTTCTCCAGATCAAATCTTTTAAATAGTGATATCTAGAGAATTTCGGTCCGGGTCGGGCACATTACAGAAAGGCTTGTATGATTGCAGTTTCATCAACTTCGAAAGGAAGTCAAAAATAAGCGGAAAACTCCAGACTTGTTTTGATTTCAATTCCAAGACTAAATAATAATCTGAGGATTTGGCAAGAGCAAAATCAAGACTCATATTAGTCTGCAATTATTTATTAGGACACATACAATAATTTGTTTATTAACCTAAACGTTGCCAAATATACAATAACAGTACAAAAGTAGTTGTGTTCAAACAACGTTCTGGTGAATAATTGGAATCCGGCGACTATTATGAGAGGAATTATACATTACAAAATAAAAATATTTTAATTGTCCACAAGTTCGTTTTATTATAGAAAAATAAGTTTTGGAACAGGAAAGCATATTTTTTCGATAGCTAATAATTTTATTAATATTGTCTTCTAGATTTACTATCTATTTTACAATAAGATATTTAATTCTGGACGTTTTCAAACTAGATCGTGTTTCAAAATGATTCAATTTCCATTTACACAAAGTATTGAATGATTTTCCGCAACCATATAAATTACACGTTTTAGCCCCCACATGGTGAGACCGAAGTAATGATTTTATTGTAATAATTTAGATTCCGTCCAAGATTGGTTAATAAGCGGTTTGTTAGACCACTATGTATCATTGTTCTCTACTATAACATGTCATTATTGCACGCAATATTCTGTACGCGTGTTTGTATATGGGATATACCAGACCTGAAAAAACCATAAATTATTATTTATTGCCTAATTTAATTTTATTTAAATAATGCAGTGGTGTGGAGAGGGGGGACGAGAAAGAGCATCTGTTAGTGATTTTGCCTGTAATGAAATCAAAACTTCCCCTACTTGAAAATTAACAAAACCTCAATCGCATACACCCTGTAACAGTTAACTTTCACCCCTCAACCAAGCATTCGACCCCAAGCATTTCGACAAAAACGGCAATAATTGTCAGTGCACCTCCATTTACACCTAAATATTGAAGTTAATTTAGCTTATATTAACAAGTTTGGTTAATAATGAGGGCTCGTTGGGCTATATATAACTTTCCCCCCATCGCAATATACAATTTTAATTTCAAAATTACAGCACAAAGAGGTGTAAAGTCCATTAAAAATTACACACATCCAATAGCAAGCAAATATAGCCTAGAGAAACCACAAGACTTGTAACAACTAATTAGAAACGTGTCATCATAAAATCTTTTATGCCTAAACTCTCATATGTTTCCAATTTATTTAAAATTAAAAACAAAACGGGAAGCAGCACTAATACAGCTTTAATAAAAACACGAAGCCGTAAAAAAGCGCAGAAAAACTATTAAAAAAAATAATTAAAAAATAACCCATAAATAACGATGACTACCTTTTTTTTAATTTCGCTTCTTTTTCAAATATATTACGCTCCCTATGCGGAGTGTGATAAAACGTGACGGAAAATTCTGTTTTAAATTCGTTTCCCATTTAAAATCTGATTTAGAATAATAACATAAGCAACGACTACAGCTATAAAAGTGCATTTTAATTGGGCGTAAAAAGTGCACAATTCCTCATATACATAAATGCCCATGACTGATTGCCAACTTCACAACCAATAAAAAAGGTTCTGCTAAATAAATAAAAATAACCATAAACGAGTATATTTTTAGTTTAAAACAAAAACAAAGCAACTTACTTATCTTTATCGTTCTTGACAACTGAAGGTTTCATTTGGGAGAGGATGTGAGATTATGTTTGATAATCAAAATTCGATCGTTTTTGTGATGTCTCATGGTGATCATCAATTTGCACTTTATTTTTTTAAATATTGCATGTTCTGCTCTTTCTATAGTAGATAGCATGTTATCTTCGCTGACGACATCGACAACAGAGAAAATGGAAAATATGTAATGGTTAACACGAAGCAATAGAAATGTTTGCAAAACCTGTTTCGTTACAAATAAAACAATAAAGTAATGTCACGTAAATAATTTTAAAACAGGAAAGCTCAACAAATAGATCGAATTAAAAATGAAGCGTGCACCGCTCTCTAGACAAAGGAAAATTAACATATCCCAAAAATAGAAAAATTCTAAGAAATCCAAATCTGTGATTATACTGATTGAGCTGATTTCTGAAAAAAGCTGCTCAAACGAATTTTCGAAAAAATGTTTGTTTAAATTATGAAATACCTGGACTTCATAAAGTGAAGAGATGAAGACATTTTAGAAAGGTGAATAATTTTGGACGAATGAGGTTCACAACGAAGTAGTCAAAACTCCAGAAAGTTTCCATCATGGTTCATAGCAAAATCTAAAGTTACGATTTCACGAAATGAAATGCAAACGAGAAGACAGAAAGAAATTTTTAACAAGAAAGCCCTTAAAGTGTTGAGAGATTGACAAGTGACTAGTTCTGAAATCTTTTCTCCAAACTATAAAAAGTTTATCCTACTCTAAGAAATTTCTTTTTGAACCCTAGCTCAAGAATGTAAAAGATGCAAGGGGTCATATTATGTACTGCTTTATATGTTTTTTTTATAATTCTCATTTCTCTATTGTTGCCCGTTGTTCAATTCCAATATCTCTCAAATGATTTGATGAAACTGACTCTGAAGTTAAAGTATGTAAGTATGTTAAAAGTTTCCACGGGCACGAAACTAGAAGATGGCTACTTACATCCTATAGCCATTTAAATTGTCTTGTTTTTTAGACGGAAGTCCCACAGCTTGGGAATGTACTGCCGTATCGAGATGGAACTCTTGATTGTTAGTAGTGGTAGAAAAATGGTCAAAAAACAAAAAACCATGCTACCGTTTAAATTCTCTTCGTTTATTAGACAAAAATCGCTAGCTCGGGAACGGATTGTTGATTGGTAGTGGTAATAACAAGGTTTTAGAGCTTCCCGAACATCACTACTTGCTTTTGTTTTCTTAATATTTCTGAAACGGATAGAGATGGAATTTGGTTGGTGGTGGTGGGATTAAGGCATTCCATAGTTTCGGAAGTAGCCTTCTTAACTCGAACACAGCCCCCCTTCGATGCTCTATAGTGGAGCTTTGTCCTCCATCAAACCACCAACAATGGAGCACAGCTGAGATTCGCCCTTCATTAACCTTCTTAAATCAGATATACTCAAACACGGGTCAGGTTTTGCTTTGCATCTGGCAAAAAAAAACAGAAAACCAAGCTACAGCTGCAATCGTTTGAATTATTGACTTTTGTTTTTAGACGGAAATTCTACTGCGGATTGTCGTATCGTAATGGAACTGATTGTTAAGGTTCTTCTTAATCTTGACAACCTGTAATATTCTAATATGAGTATTAGTGTTCTCATGTTTTATGAATTTTTGGTCGATCTTTTTTGTCCCGTCCGATGTTGGTGCTAATGCTTAAAGAATTTGCTTAGAATTTTGCTAATTATGGATTACTTTCTTTGAGTACTATTTCTTCTTTCCAAATGTTTTTCTTTTTGAAAATCTCCTTAAAATGTATTTTCATGTATTTTTGGGGTTGTTTTCTACCTTTTTCCCGCATCAAAGAGAGTCCCTAGATAGATATAGTTCCAGGTCCCAGTAAATCTAGCTCTACCACTGAGATCAAATCTACTAGAAAAAGCATAATTCTAATCTAACTTGACGTCTCTTGTTCTATACGTCAAATACCAAATAGTTTCATTATCTTAACGTAACTCCTTTCTCAGCAAGGGGGTAACAAAAAAGTAAAAACCGTTCAATTATTTTTTCTACGTCGTCAGAAGGATATTCTTGCAGTTTAGGTTTCCTTTTTGGATTTTTGTTTTCATCAACTAGGATCTTTTCTTTTGCCATATACTTGTGATTCGTTAAATAACTTCATTGGTTATATGTAGGTATATTCAGATTGGATTGCGATTATTTGGTTTGTCTAGATGAAGAGCATCCACAGGCAATGGTATGAACGAAGTAACTCTGAATCCAACCCTTATTGAATCACGAGCCATAAGCACACGCCAGATCGTGCGATCCTGGCTTAAAGTCTTGCTTGGCGATTGCAGTACTATTTTATTTTTTGAATTTTTGATTTTTTTCTTCAGTATTGCGATTACTTATTCCATTTTAGTATTGCTTTAAATATTCTCCAGCAAAAGTTGAATTTGATTTATGCATGATGGTGTTCAATATGCTTTTTTACAACTTTTTAGAAACGCACAATGTCACAATCTAACTTTCTTTTGATTTTTAGTATAAACCAATAACGTTAACTTCAAGATTTCTTCGTATATTACAGCTATTAAGCAAAATACGTGTAATTAGAAGACTTCGAGTATTATTTTCAGAAATGCTCAGTACGTCATTAACCTTTTAAATTACGCTGTATTCAAATTTACAGTATCTCATAAAATCTGCAATAACGCAGTAATATACGCCATTTCACCCCACTTTACGACTCGAAACTACAGAAACGATTAAAATAACTGCAACACAAACGATGCCATAAACAAAAACAAAAACAACCAACTCAAAGAGCACATTTATAATAAAATAACTGTACTGACGTGTACCAAACCAACAACAGTACAATGCAACAACAAGAATATAGGAAGCCATTACTAAACTTTACTACACAATTCATTGTAACCTATCGGAGTCCTCCTTTCAACCATAATAGGAAAATTTCAAATAAGAAAAAGGAAAACCTACCTGCCTTTGCAAATCACTCGAAATAAATTCAGTATCAAAACTTATTATCGGTCTCTTCGGCATTATATGCAATCTGCAGGTGTATATAAAATTATTTTTCATACACGTCGCAGGTGGGAAAAAGAACGAATTCTAACGAAGGCTGAGTAAGCGGAATCAAGATGGGTAATAGGTGAAAGCAAAAAAATTATTTCGCTAAAAGTAAAAGAGAGGAGAAGGTTTGTTAGTGGTCAGGCTGGTCTTCATGCCTACGTAACTAGCTCGACTTCCTGGATCTACTTCAGTTTTCTTTTTGGCGCGCGTGTGTGTGAGCTAAAGCAACAACCTCGTTGCTTATTTGTAGCCACCATCTCTTCTTGTGGTTGTCAGGTCGGCACGACACTGCAAGAGTTATAGACTAATTCCTTTATACGGGGAAGAACACACCGATTGTTCCTTATTTGAAGGAGCAAAAAATTGAGAGAACTCAGCAGAAAACTCTATGCTAATGAAGCTGTAAAATACCGATTTCATCATAACAAGACGAAAATATACCTGATAAAAGAATCTTTGAGGGAATAGAAATAAAGAGGAATTTATTTTATCATTTTCAGTGGTTCTTATTATTCTTTTATTTGAAAATATTTAAAAAGTGTATTTTGCTTTCATAATTTTTATTTTCTTTATTTAAATAAAAAATGTAGATACTCCACACCTGAAACATCGAATTTACAAATGATAGAAGTATAGATGAATGCACCCTCATGTTAAAACTTAAAATACAAATTGATGTTTCAATTAAATTTGCAAGATTATTAAAGTAAAGAAAGTAACTCATCGTCATCATTAATGTTTACATAAAAACGTTACTCGTAACAAATAGCTATCATTAGTGAAGTGAAGTTATTTGTAGGATAACTCTAATCTTGTTCTAATTTATCTCTGCACGATTGTTATTGAAGTGTAAATTAAATCCTTTCAGAACCTTTATTTTGCCAAAATTAATAAGTCAAAAAAATAAAAATATTCCTCGTGTTACATTCACTTGTATTCTACATACATACAGAGAAGGTGTTGGGGATTTTCCCAAATAATCATGCCGGTAATATACTGTAAAGCCTCACTGCTTTTGTTTTCCTTATTCAATCATAAATTCCGTTTTATAACTCGGTGCAACTAGATCGGCAACTCTCAGATTTCAAATTTCCAGGTTATCACGGAAGAAATGCGCCAACTGTGTAGTTCAAAGATGAAAATAAAAATTATTTTTCCTAAAACGTGTCTTACTTTTTATTAATGTAAAAATTTATAAACTTTCACCAGCAAAATCTTCCTTTGATTAAAACGTCTATTATTAGAATTTTATGATAATTAAATATAATTTCATAAAACCCATATAAATGCCGTAAAAGTGTGTGTTACAAAACCAATCATTTAATATCTCAACGAAATCATTTCCACTTTTCAAAATGTTTCTAAAAGTTTACTAAAAATATTAAAAATCTAGAAAAACAGTTGCTAAGCGGGTAAGTCTCTCTGGGAAGTGACTTAAGAAGTCGAAGAAGAGTCCATCATGGACCGGTGGGAGTGACCTTGAACCTTGCCAAACGAGTCTCGCGGACGACTTCGTAGACGGACATCTCTAGACGACTTGATCCAAAACCACGCCGTAAATGAGTAGGAAGGCACTTCTATAACGGATTCCATGAAGAAACTACGCCTTGGGTCACAAACACATACCATAGATAACTCTGATGTCACGAACTTTTGACAACAAAAATATCCTCCCATCGCGCGTTTTATTTTCCTTCAGCGGCCTTCATGGAGGACTCTCTCGGAGCTCGACCTCGACGAACTCGAACTCGAAGAAAGATGGGAAGGAATCTCCAGCTTATAACTGGAATAGTTTTTATGACTCTTTTTTTTGCTTAACGACTAGAAAGTAATGATGAGCAAATACATAACGATCTTAATGATTGAGTGTTACCATTTTTATTCAAAAGCTCCTCTGGAGTTTTCTTGAAATGTAAATTGAACCCGTTTTGCTCTTGTTAAAAGTAAAATACCACTCATGATTTTGCATTAATTTACTGCTTAACCACAAACCAAACACAAAACAAAGTAAATAATGGCTCCGCAATTAAGTGCTAAGAGCTTTGAAATATTCTGAATGGCTTCGAGAAAGGGTTAATGATCCAAATACAAAGCTCAACCATGCAAGTATGCATATGTGGGTGTTATCTGCAAACAAATTTTGGCAAGTGGGTACGTGCTATACGTTCATTTTGCTTTTTTTAGGAGTTTTTTAGTCACACGAAACCAAATTATCTTAAATGGGACGAAAAGAATAAATTCGAGAGAAAAAAAACGAAACGTAATTATCATGCAAAAAATTTCTCTAAATATAATTCAATGGTGTAACAGTAAATACAAAAATGCCACGAATTGCGTGGGCGTAAATGAATAATAACAGAGATGCGTGGGAGCCGAAATCAATGGCTCGAGTTATACTTAATTTTTTATAAGGAAAACTTCTATACTATCCGGAGTATACTAGGGGTTAGACTCGTAACTGACAAATTATTCAAACAGTCACTTCTCTCCGTAAAGCTACTGTAGGTCAAGACAGAAATCGGATATTAACGTGCTTTCATAAATAATCACTTCATCTTTTTCCTTTACTACTTATTTTCTATTTTTAGGAAAATCTGGATATTCCCTACACTATCTCTAGGAATCTTTTATTGTTTCTATTCTATTTCTAAAAACATAATTCTTAAAAAGAAGCTCAAGCTTATTATTCTAGTCTGCATAAAAACATTATTTTAACGATAGAAATTTCGTTTAAATAATAATAGGAAATTGAAATGGGACGTGTTTCTATCGACCTTATACATTTCAGCATTTGAACGATTCGTAGTTTAATGCCAAATCGATGCTGATACATATTATACAGTCAGTTATTTAGAATAATAAGCGGCTTGATCAACAATCGTTAATTTGTAAGTCTGTTTCTCAAGTTACAAGTTAGTAACTTGTTACAAATTATGTTACATATACAGGGTGATCATTTTAAAACTTCTCACCTTGAATAACTCTCTAATTAATAAAATTATCAAAAATCGCTGAAAAGCGTCGATTTTGTTTTCGAGGGCATTTAATAACCTACACTAGTCAGTTGGGAAACTGTGACCTTCCCCCTAATCACCCTACCCCAAAATTTTAAATGGCACTACCCCATGTGTGATATACCATTTTAAAGGGTATAAGATTCTCAATCTTTTGCATCAAAGAAAATCAAAATGGCCCAGCTGTTCGTGGACTAGAGATAAAAATTTAATTTAATCAATACATTTCTGCCTCTAGTTCACGAACGGCTGGACCGGGGTGAGAGTGGTTGGGGGGAGAGTGAAGGTTTCCCAAAATTATGAATGGCACTACCCCATGAGTAATATATCATTTTAAACGGTATCAAAGTTTCAATCTTTACATCAAAGAAAATTAAAATCAGTCCAGCCGTTCGTGAACTAGAGACAGAAACGTATTGATTGAATTAAATACATTTTTGGCTCCAATTCATGAACGGCTGGGTCGATTTTAATTTTCTTTGATGTAAAAGATTGCAAATTTTATACCCTTTAAAATGATATATCACACATGGGGTAGTACCATTTAAAATTTTGGAGAGGAGGTGTTTGGGGGGAGGGTGAAAGTTTCCCAACTGACTAAAGTAGGTTATTAAATGTCCCCCTCCAAAACAAAATCGACGCGTCTTAGCGATTTTTGATAATTCAAGGTGGGAAGTTTCAAAATGATCATCCTGTATACAGTGATGCAGGGTGAATTCTACAGAGTGCTCCAACAAACTCAGAAGAGGATAGCGTTGCTATTTGTAGATATATCTCAAGATATTAGAGAGGAAACTTCTACAGAAAATTATTACATATTATATTCAGTTATACAGAATGTTTCACAAAAATTGACTTACCGGCCTCAGTGATTTTTCGAGGTTTTGTTTAGTTCTCTGTCAAACACCGGAAGTACACGCCATTTTGAATTTAAATCATTATCAATGGATATATTCTAGAGTTTTGCTTTATTAGGATGGTTCGATGTACCTAAAATATTTGGACACTCTTAGGATATTTTTATTTATTCTCTTAAAAGTACACGAGAGGTATAAGTATGCTTTACTGTCTGTTGTCAGCTGTCAGTACATCGTACTGCCTCGATTGATCACGAATCAATCCCGTCGTGTTCGAGCTTGTATTAAGATGGTCGTAACACCCCAAAAGACGAACGGCCTTTCTTCCACTTCACTTCTAAAAACGAAATCGCGTAAAATTGAAAATTCCCTAGTCTAGTCAATATTTTTCAATATTCCGTGACCTTCAAAGCACTTCATGAGGAGCACTGATATGCACTCTAAGAACATATACATGAAATCCACTTAAAACATTGTCCGATATAATTTCCGTGTTCGCATTCAATTTTGGTCCTTTAAAAGTTCTAACTGCTCAAACTTTCCAGATTGCCCAAGCTCTTCGGTTCAGTTTGACTTTTGTAAACAGATCGGGTTTGTTAAGCAAGTTATTTATTCGAACAGAAACATTTTTTTACCAACAGCTACATTTTCTTTAAATTTCCTAGGTCAGAGAACAATAGATAAGTATTTCCTTCAAAGTAGGTATTACCCATAGATCTTGTCAATCAATTAAATCAAAAGAAGAAAGCTTGTATCTACCATTGATACTAGAGCTGTCGCTCCACTGCACATCTCTAGATACTCCTTACGCCGATTCCCGCCGCTAAAACACTTCTCTTTAATCCCCCTTGGTGTAGAAACGATGTGGCCGCCTGTGGCGGCCATCAAATGGGACCACTTTTGTTTGGGTTATTTTAAGAGAGCTAAATAAGTGTCGGACTATACCAACATCAGGTTTTTGCTTCCATTAACCTTCTGAAAAAAATTAAATATGAACATGGGTGGGTTTGCGGTCTCCGACGTTTATCTTATATGGAACGGGAAAACGCAAAAATATGAGTTTGCTTTAGAAAGCATTCCAAGACCAGATTCTATTTACATTTTCTCTCATTGCAGTTTGTCTTCAAGACTTTGAATTAAGAGTTTTTCAAAATTCTGTCTTTTCAAACATCTAAACTTTTAATGACAACAAGATTATTCTCAAGCTCATTACATCAAAGTTTGTACAAAACCTTGATACAACTCCAGTTTTTCATGTCAAATATGAGAAGACGAGCAAGTTTCCTGGTTCAACAACGTGAAATCTAAAAACTAATGGTGGATATTGCGATGGCTGCTTTTTCCCCATTGAAATCCATAATGAAGTTTCACTGCATTCAAATGTTAACCAAACTGTCTAACAGAAAATCATTATGTAACAGAAAGTCAGCAAATAAATATAATTAAAAAAGGTGTGATGAATTTAGATCTATCTTGGGAACTGTCCTAGCGAAAGATAACGGAAAAACTTCAATATCGGCAGTAATTCAAATTAATTGCAACAGTTGAGCTTTCATGAATTTAATAATAGAAAGTACATTCTGGTATAAATTGTATTTCAAAGAACAATAACACATAGTAGTAGATGTTGGCGTATCGTTTCATATTTTCAATCATCACTTATACTCTTTGGCGCCCAACATGGGCCTTGTTAAGCCACCAACATGTATTATCATTGATTTTCTAAAAATGAATTACAAAAAAGGGGAGAGCTACAAACCGAGAACGTCATATAAATCGCTCGCATTGTGAGTGGAACGAAAATCTATATATTCACCAAAAGATTCTGAAGACGACTCGATTTGACATAAATATTAGAAATAGATAACGGCTAAAGATCAGAAGGATCCGAATTAGCCGTATGCGTAAAACAATTCGTTTGAGTTATCAAGTAATAAAAGAAGAAGGATCTGGCTTAGTTATGCATTTTTTAAATTTTATTCTCAATAGAGCTGAGAATTTAGATATTTCCGAACGACGATTTAAATTTAAATTAACAGTCACAAAATTACTCGAGATTTATATTATAACATCGAGCTTATGTTAGATAAGATACTTATGGGATTAAATTTTGTTACTTGGATTATATTTAATTATCATGGGCTGAAGTTTTATAACTTAAGGTTAATAAAATCAGATTAGTTGAAGTCAGCTAAATACATCTAGATAAAATCTCATATCCTTCATAAAAAAAGTTATCGAATATAATTGAATTATTTTCGTCGTGGGTAAAATAGAAACAAAAATATTTTGCCGAGGAAAATAGAATTTTCAAATTGAACGAGAAAAAGTGCTTTTAGCCTTTTAATTTACAAAGCAAAAAAATTCCAATATTAATAAATATGATACCTACTATTTATGTAGTTATTATAAATACCATTATATTCCTTTCTGCCCTCCTATTATTTCACGCCCCAAATAATACTTTTCATTATATTTAAATTAAAGCGGATTTTTAAAACACTTTTACTAAATTTGTTAGAGCTTCATCTCCAAATGCAGGAACAAAAATATTAATAAAACATTCTTTACGGTTTTATCTGTATGAAACAGGCAAAATACATTTAAAAAGCAGAATCGTTAGATATTGAAATAACCTTCGTGCGTAAGAGACGAGTGTGGTGTATACGTGGTATTGTTTGTGGGTCATCAAAATAAAAACATTATTTTTGAAATAATACAACGCAACACTACCGGCTACTAGTCATTGCTCACGTGCCTACGCACAATTGTTTTTTTTAATATTGTAAATATTTTTAGGCTATTAAATGACTAAAAAAGGATTCTTTAATTTCTGTAATTAAATTAAAAATGGAAATTAGGACGGGCAGTAGTAGTAATTATTTCAACAAAAAAAAGGAGGTAGACTTGTTTGTACACAAAAAGTGACACTGATGATAAGCAGGACATTTTAGGTCAAAACTATTATAAAGTACATTAGTAGTAGAGAGGATTGTGAAAAATTTCAAACAGATTACTAATGTAATATATAAAAAAAATAAAAATAAAGATAATAGCAAGAACAAAGCAGCTGTTTAAAATAAAAAGGTATGCCCACACCTGAAGTAATAGATTTATTTTTATAAACTGGTGACATCAAATTCTGGCAAAAATGAAAGCTTAAGTTATTAATGTATTTAGACAGAAAAAAAAGTATAGAAAGTACTAGCGAATAAGAATAGATTTAGTTAACTGTGGTGAGGATATCCGGAATATTTCATTTATTTAGAAATGATGGCGGTATTGTTCAAACTGGATTTAATTCATTAAACTGCAGGGTGCATTTCAATGAATTTTAGAATAGTTTCGTTGTTGTAAATAATAAGTAAAAATTTCTTTCAAGATACATAGAAGTGATATAATTCAAACATCTATACACACTCTTCCCAAAATATCTCAGTTACGAAAAGAATCTGCTATCGTGTCCGGAATATAACGAGCATTACGTCAATGCAATGTATTTGATCTTTTTCTGACCGTATGTAGATATTAGGGTTGGCCAAAAAAATTAGCAAAAGTAGTAGTGATACCTTTTGTTCTATCCAGCCTATTTGAAACGTCTCGAATCAATAGACCATACAAGAAAAAATGTCTACTCGTTTTTGTTTTTAACGCATTCAATTATAAATATTACTCTTACCATTACTGGAATTGGCGCTCTCTTATTGTCATTGACAAAGATGTTGCTGATAATTACAATGATTTCAACAGCCAAAAAACCGAACCCCAACAATTTGAGTAAACTAAGATTTAAAGAATTTTAAATATTATCCAATAAATGGGTAAGATATGGCTGGTGAATGCAACAGTCATGACCGTTCCAAAATTCTCTAAATTTTTTATTGATGAAGCTACATACGTATTCAAAGAAAATTTGAAAATGGGATGGCCAAGATGGTAACCAAAACTGAAAAGAATTTTAAACTACCGCATTTCTTATGTATGTATTATATGAGCAAAATCTTTTTTAATCGAAAAAACTGTTCTGTTATATAGAATTTATTGCTGTAATCCTTTGCTATTATTCTTGTGCAGAGAACAAAAGCAATGCCTCATGTTCCTTCTCTGGCATTAGCTGATCTTGCCACCTTTTAATATCAGTTTGCAAATTTCTTTATGCAATCTCTTGCCATGGTACTTTTATCAACTCATCCGGCATTGCATTTCTACCTAGACAACTATTGTTTCTTAAGTGGAAGAATGCATTCCAATTAAGAAATTCAAATTTCCAAAAAATTATTTAATCGAAAGTTTTGGATTTGAAAAGTTTGATCCTTTCTGTTACATCGACCATCAGTCCATTTCTGTTAGATGATGTCAACAACATAACCGATAATAGATCTGTTATGTTGCTGTCTAAAGCTATAAGATATCTGAAGGTGTCTTCAATTAAATAAATAAATGCCACAATACAAAGCAATGCGCTTCTTTTAATTGTTGGGTATACAATGGACTTTCTCCCAAAGGTCTCATTTCGCTATGACTCAATCAATTTTGATCTTCCTACTTGATGGAATCCACTCCCAGTTAACTTTTGATAATTTCTCTTCAATAGTTTTTTTTGCTTGTGTTATTTGTGTTTAGAGATATTTTTGGCCAAAGATTCCATAAGCAACATCGGCATTTGATCATGTTATGAGCACTCCTCATTAAGCAAAGCCAACAAGATGAGCCATATCATTTAGTTATTGCTATTGGATACTAGAAGTTACTTCGTAAGAAATTTCCAAAATATTTATTTAATAATCTCAGAAACTGAATTTGAGTTAAAATATCAAAATGTGTTGCTTTTATAACAATTATTATTATTGAAGTTTTTGTAATATAAATGCAAGAAAAGATTATTTCATTTGGTAAAAATCCTAAAAGATATAATTACAAAGAATACGGTAATAATTAATGACGGTGCAATAAATTTAAAATAAAGTATCACACAAAAAGTGTAACAGAAAAAGAATTCCCCAAATTAATCTAAAAACATTTATTAATCTAATTTCAACATCATTTTTATTTATCTCTTAATATCTATTAATAATTTCTATCTCACAAATATTATAACCTTGCCTACGGGGCAGCTTACAAAAAAAAGAGCAAGTTTAATGCAACATAATGTAATAATAATAAAGATTCTGTTGAAATTAATATGAAATTCAAACAATTTTTCAGAATATTTGAAATTCGTTTTCTTAGAAAGTAGACTACATCTTTAATAATCAGATTAATTAAGAAGTTGCTTAATTATGAAATAATCCAATTATATCTAAATCAAAGATTAATGACAAAATTAATGTCACATAATTATTTTTCTAAAAAGTCACCCAAGATTTTTTATGAAACTCGTATGAAAAAAAATGCAAAACTTTCAAAATTTCAAAAGAAAAAAAATTATGTCAAGAAATAAGATGTGGCAACCAACATAAAAGCAGTAGTGTATGTGCTTATGCAAAAAAGAAATATCAATAAAAAGAGTACTTCAAAGCAGTCTGTGTAACAAAGAACAGAAGCAGTTGTTGGTTTAAATTACATAACTGCCACATTATATTATAAATATTCTAGTTTCTTGACGTTTCTTTTAAATTATTCTTTACGTTCATATCTATGTTTTAGGAATACACCCGAATATAAATTTGAAAAGAAGCTGAAACCGTAAAGAAAAATATTTTTAAAAAGAACATAGATCAAAAGAGTTTTATTAATCTTTCGGCACCTAAAAAAACATATCGTTGAATTCAATTAATTACTTTTGATGTTCCTACCATTACTTAAACCAATTAATTAAAAACCATGGTCAAAGGCAGATGTTCTGCAGAGATAGCAAGAACGTTGTGTAGTAGAAGGATAAAATTTTATTTTAATCTGGAAGACCAACCAGGTGATTACCGTTCTTACACGTCATATTTATAAACAGCGGGTAACGGCCCGTGCAATTATTATACTTATGAACTGTTACTCACTGAATGAAATACATTTTTTTATTAATAATATTCGCATAAATATACAGACGTATACAATCTTCCTAGTATGATGTAACCGCCATAATTAAATTGTGGTTATCGTTACGGCACCTAATGTTTAAACTTTTCTGATAACCCCATTCAAGTTTTTGAAAATATTTTCTTATTTTTGTAGTGTCTATTTTCGAGTTGGTTTCTTGTGTGTACATACAGGGTGTTTTTGTATATGATAAATCAGAAATGTAATTTAATCATAACAGAGCTTATACTAATCTGTACTTCCAACATAGTTGAGTTTTTCTTTCTTTAATACTTACGTATACACAATAATGGTAAGGATCAGCACAAACGACTAAATAAAAGCATCAAACAACAATCACGTTTATAAGCTATGTTTCATGGTTTGGTATTCATTTCTCCGGATAACTAAAAAAAATTAAATCCCACAAAGAATTAATAAGAACATTTAAGACAAAAGAAAATATATGAAACTAAAGTATCCCAAAAGAACTAATGAAGTGAACAGCACAAATTTATCAGATTTATGCTATGGGAATTTGGCTCTATTTGTTTTCTAAATAATATGAGAAAAGGAGCAAAGCCCAAACGTTGCCAGCTGTGATGGGAGGCTAGCTGCCTCTGAGAAGGTTGAGAGGGATAGTATATGTTGCACGAGTTCCTTTCCCCTTTTAGTCCAAATATTCAGTATGAAGACTTACGTTTCCTTGTGATAATTGAGAATTGGCTCCAAGAGAGCATCAGTTAAAGTACCATCAGAAAACAGAACTAAAACGTCGATATGATCGAAACATTACCAAACTGAATTTATGGAAGTGTCTTCAGTGGGATATATCTCACAAATAACTTGAAAACACATTTTGTAGGATCTCGAAATTCTATCGATCTAGAATACCTTTTTGCAAAAGAAAGAGTACACAGAATTAATTTTCTTTCTTAATGTAATTTAACTTTGCTACACCAGACTAGTGGCAGTAGGTGTCTTGGTCATGATTAAGGAGCTGCAATTAAAGAAACAATAAACGGCCAAAAAATTTCCTTTCAATACTTTGTATTTCTATTAATAACTACAAGATTTATTATTTCAAGATTTACAAGTCTTGGGCAGAGAGACTTACGTCCAAACTAAGATATATCATTTCAATTCGCCTGTTGTAAATTACCAATTGAGTTACAACTCAGTCAAAACTTTCAAACATAAGTAACATAAAAATCTTTTGCAGAATTTACTGACGGGATCGAATTAAACTAGCACAAGAAATAAGATATTTTTCTTCGAAATATTATAACGTAGCTTTTAAAATTAAAATTGACCATATATAGCGCATCTATGTAATTCGTCTTATGTAAGTGGCTATCTCTTCTATCAAATTCATAAAAGCATGCCTTACAAAGTTTTATCATTTTAAAGCAAATTAGCATCAAGGTTTCGCTTTAAAGTAGAGATCTATCATTCCCATAACTTATTTTTACTCAGCGTGCATACCCAAACTAATGTTATTACACAATTGCACACGTACAAAGTATCGTTTTAAGTTGTACTCCTACAAGATATGAATCAAGTAAGTCAAAATAGGATTCGAGGAACCGACAAGAACTAATTTGTATTGTCCAAATGGGATAAACGTGGATAAAATTAAAAATTCTCTTGGATATTTAAAGAGTACGTTACCTACTGCAATTCTAATATTAGATATCTCTGTAGAAAAACAAATTCCTAAGTTTTTCATTGACCCCAAAGAGTGTTTGTGTGTGTACGTATGCGTATATTTAAAATTATTTTGCTTTACTTACAGAGACTGACCCACATGTGACATTTGAACTTTAATGTCACAGTCAATGATAAAGTTGTAGAAAAAAATTCCGTTCGGATTTAACTGGTGAAATAAAATTTAATCTTCTGTTTAAGGCACGGTTAATCTGTACTTAAGAGAACTAGAAAACGTCCCACCATCTTAATCAAAATATTAATTAACGCGCGAAGCCTTATTAAGTCGGTAAAAAATTCCGGCAACGTATTCCAAATATTTAAAAACCGCGATTTTACATGCCCTTAACTACCTCATAAGTATTCATAATGTGCGCTCCTTTAACTCCAAAGACCATTTTATAGCTTTTTGTCTACTTTATTAATATAGCACATAAACTTAATTAACAATATTTTTCGATGCGAATTTGTCCTAATTATTCTTAATGATTGTTTTTACATAAAAACGATTTTCTATCTAGTGAACGGAATTAATCTTTAAAAAACGGTTTTTCTTTCCTGACTATCCATTAAAAATAAACAAATGGGAATAAACTAAAAATATGCAGGCGCCATGTTTGCCTCCAGCTACAGACATCTTGAGTATCATCTAACTAGGCACAGCCTTCTTTTCTATGCACGCATTTGCATCGAGGAGGAATCGAGTTCATCTAGCGTGCTACGAAACGATCTAGCCAGATTTAATAATCATTTTCAACCTTGCTACTTTCTAATTTTTTGCCCTAATGGATTTCCTTCGGAAAAATCTTTCAAAAAAACTTATGAAAAATTCTTGTAGAGCCCTGTAAGCAATGTATTTTGATGTTAACGTGATCTGTCAGTGAACATTTTGATTAATAATTTAATTACAGTCCTGTAGGCTAGACAGGAGAATCCAAAAATTTTTTTTCATCGGCGATTTAAAAACCACTTATTGTCGTTAACAACAACATGTGGTTGTGAAATGTTTTACAATTTAAATTTACTAAGAAAATATATTTATTTATACAAACCCGAAGGTTTTCTTTTTGAATGAATTTACAGGAAATCGTAAACTTTTTTCCTTTAATAAATTGTTTTAATTTTATTAAGATTACGCATCTTCCTGTTTGTTATTTCCAGGGAAAATACATCGAATTTCTAATGTTGCCAAAAAATGATGAATATTCAAAAAATGTTCGTTATAAAAAATATGCGTAAACATATAAAAAATTCCAATTTGTGTTAAACTTATGTAATTTAAAATAGCTCAACATGTTGAAGATATAAAGAGATGTTTTTATGTATGTATTTCGATTTCATGTGTCTTGATTCATCATTGTTTACAGAATCAAAGAATTACATCATGGTAATGGTTTTTTAAATCAAAAACATTTTTCTTCATCCATTCAGTTTTGCTAACAGAATGGTTCAAAATAGACCTTGAATTCAAAATTGGGAAAAATATTTTTTAGTTAATTTAACAGTAGAATCATCAACAGACACGCTGAATTTGGTATTTTTGAATTTGACTTTTAACACTAGTTGGGAAAAAGTTTCCCACCCAAGCGATTTGAGGATGCCTATAAAACTTCACCAAATCACTATGGCCTGCACCTTAAATAACAGAGAAATGTTACCATACTGTGCGAATGACACTTTGTTTCCCACTGGAATTGCCAAACAAGGAGTTTCGAATTGATCTTGATACATTGCGAAATAACTTGGAAAAATTTAAATTCTTGTAGGATTTGAAATTGTCTTGGGATTCTTTTCATCATTTGCACACCATTGTTCAAATATGAAATTCTGAATGAAAGGATTGGTTTAATGTACAATTCTGCATTTGTTTATCGTCGAGCTGTTTTTGCCCAAATCTTCCTCTATATCGCTCTGGAAAGTATGTTTAGGTGTCTACGCAGAAACTGATGGTTCGATCTTGGTTCGGGGGGTAGCAATTTTTTGGACAATCGGAATCGGCAGTTAGAGCTGGTTGAATAAGATCAATCAAAAAAAATCTTGGTTCAAGGAAAAAAAAATGCGTTTTCTTCTTGAATTAAGTAGTGACAAGAAAATTCTTACCGGAGAATTGAACTTATTTAATCTACATAAGAAAATGTCTGCTAATAATTGTTTTTGGATCAATCAGGTCAAGTTAAAATCAAATATTTCGCTTTACAAAAAAATTTTCTAATCAACAATAAAAGATATGTACTATATTATCTAGGTAAAAGAGGTTATAAAGGCAATTTTCAAACCAACAACCTTGCTTTCGGTTCGATACAGTAACTTTAAATCTTAATTAAAATTTCATTCAGGATCGGAGTTTGTAGGATATAAAATCGTAATACTAGTTCTAAATAGTTTCACATTATGGGTAGGATTTGGTAAATAATTTTGACCGACGTGATTTTACTTACGTAATTAGTTTTGGCTAATACACTCTAATATTCGAACAGATAGGTTTATAAAGGAATCCGATGATGCTATTCGAAATATGACTATGGCAATTTGCCAAAAATGCACTGGCAAAAGAAAAGGCTTTTCTGAGAGGACTTCACCATTCTGTTTTTAAAGGGGATTACCCTACATATTAATAATATATCGAAATAAGCGCATTCCTTGTCGTAGCTTTTAAAATGTTTATTTATAAAACTTTTACGTGAAAGCGTGATTTTTTTAAATAGAATCTTCAAACGCGACATTTCCTAAATACATCCCTGCGCTCCATCAAAATAGGTAATCTATAATCTCTTTAGAGTAATAAATAAATTTAAATTATCCTAGCGAACTGCAGTTGGCCGAGTGGATTTATTACCAAAATACCTTCACCTAGAGTTTAGTGAGTGTGAAGTTAGTGTATGACTGTGAGTAATATTAAACGAGACAAAGTTAACTCGACGTCCGTGACATAACCCGACCGACCATGTTTAAACGTCAATATAATATATTTAACAGGTACTGGGGACTAAACTTGTTACAAAACAATATGAATGTTTACCCAACCAAATTACACCTAACCTCCGCTCATTTTGACATTGAAGGGTCTGCCAAAAGTTAATGATTATATTTCCGAGACCGTTTGGTGCCTTTCGTCAACAACATCTGGTGACTGATATTGAAAAAAAAAACTTCAAGTGAGCTCTAAAAAGCTAATTGTAAATTTAAATTTGTATAAAAACGGCTTTTTTGGACGTTCTGTTAGTTCATTAAATTCCATTAATAACAGCGGTTATTCGAAAATACACATTGGCAGAATTTTTTCATCAAATTACATCATGACGGAAATAATGCAGCCATTATTTATTATGTGGTTTTTACATGTGTGGGTTTAATAGAATATTTCAATGTGGAAATAATAATATAAACAAGTATTAAATTTGGTCAATTGCATATACCTTTAACAAAAAACAATGAATGGTTATTTTGAAAAAGAGTACACTAAAAATGACAAACACTTACCTACTAACTATTTTTGTTTGAGCTGTGTACATAAAGAAAAACATGAGATATAATCTCTTTATAGTTCCTTATAAACAAATTCTATAAAGAAAAAAGTTCACGGCTTACTAGATATTTGCTAAAAACAAAATTATCTTATTTTCTTTAAAGTGAAATATCTCAGGAACGAGCAAGGATAGAAAAGAACAGCAAAAATGGTGTTTTAGAGAATTTACTCCGAAACACAAAAAAATTATTTTCGCAATTGTCTTTTGTTTTACCTACGCCTACTTGATTTCCATAATACTGAACTGCACGCCTGAAATGCTTTTCAGTGATACATGGTTTGACATAGCTATTCTTTTGTTTTACCGAGTTATGAAGTGAAAATCATTTTTCATCATAGTATGCCATGACATCTAATAACACACAAAGTCGTGGAGTTTTATCAAAGAAATTCATTTGGTATGCAAAAATTGCTAAAACAAAATAAATACGCTTTTATGGGGCATTAGCTGCTAATTTGATGCTATCTGTGAATGCTCAGTAAAGTATCTTAAAAGCGTCTTTTGTTTTGTTTTAGCAATTGTTACATAACAAATGTAATTTATCTGACAAAACTCAGTGATTTTCATATGTTTAAAACCATGGCAACACTAAGTGGGAAATGCTTTTTATTTAAAAAAAATAGATAATTTCGTTTTTAGCAAATATCTAGTAAGCCGTGAACTTTTTTGAAAAAACAAAAGCATAAGTAAACTGATCTAAAATGTATCTCTTACAATTTCCGAGATTTCCGAGCATCGAAATGTGGACACACTGTATGTACGCCCACCAACGCTATCCAATCACATTTAATTAATAAATGATTGGTGGGTCAGAAAAAAATGCAAAATCTAGACAACGAACGCCTCAATTTTATAGTCTTCATTTAAGTCTTAGGTTCTCTTTGAAATATTTTTCTCAGATTTGAAAGGACTTTCAAAATCGACCAAAAAAATCAAATCAAAATCAAAATGATGATCAAAATTCCAGAAACCTCTATTTCTGGGTGTCTGCAGATTCCTTGACTACAATAGTTTTCATTCACTCGTAGATTTGGGAAAATTTTGCACATCGATAAATAAGAGATCGATATTTTTCAAAACATTCTGATTACTAACTTGAGCAATCCTATTTAGATCAAAATTACCTCGAAGCACAACTAATTATGAAAGCAAATTGCAAAATCTACTTCACTAGAAAATCAGAAAATAAACAAAAATTGAATTTTTGGTTTTAATCACTATTTTGAACAGACACATCACGGTAATAATTAATTGGCCAAGTTTTAAGATTCTTTATAATGCTAATTTCGATACACAGTAAAATCTAGGTATTTGAATGAAATAATCTAAGAACTTCCAATAATAAGAACGTTTGAAGGTTCTCTGATGGCCATATTGAGCAAACGTTACGATCATAAATTGCTCAATTTAGTTTATTTTGAATATGGATTTCATTCTGCAAGGAGAAATTATTTGAATGAAAAAAGAATTGGGAGAAATTTCCAAAGATGGAAGTTTTTAAGGTTTCGATCGCCATTTTTAGCAGACAATATCATGACCATGTATTGTTGTTTTCAAGAATCCTTAGAATATTAATCTCACTGTGAAAATAAAAATTATATAAATAAAAAAAATGGAGAATTTATTTGCAGACATATCATGGTCATACATCATCCAGTTTTCAAGATTCTTTTGAATACCAAATAATCGAAAAACTTTCAAGTGAGAAAATCTGAGTCTCACCTACATTTCAAGCAAACATTATAGTCATTTATTGTTCAATTTTCTAGTTTATCTACAATACCGATTTCATTGTGAAACAAAAAATATTTGAATTGAAACACAGATGAGTTATTACGGTTTTGAACACCATTTTGAGCAGACAATATCATGGTCATTTATTGTCCAATTTTCAAGATTCTTTCAAATGCAAATTTACGCTCTAAAAATGAAATAATCAAAAAACTTTTAAAAGCGAGTAACCATTTGTCGTCCAATTTTCAAAATTCTTCGAATGGCATTTTCACTCTAAAAATTAAATTTCTCTGAATGAAATAATCGAAAAACTTCCAAACTGAAACCAGTCATTTATTGTCCAATTCTCAAGATTCTTTTAGGTACTAACTTCATTTCGAACAAAAAATTAATTTTAGAAAACTGATCCCCATTGCGACCAAAAAGATCATAAGTCATTTATTGCTCAATTTTCGAAAAAAAAAATCTGCTTGAAACAAAAAGGTTTTAAGATATAAAAATAAATCTCGCCAAAATTTTCAATTTTGCGTTTTCATATTGAGTAACTCTATCCAACTATTCTGTACAATATTACGATCATAGTACCACTGGTACTACCAAAAAATTTCGAAGATAGTACTTGGTTCTGTTCAGGTATTGCCAAGAGGTTTACACAGGTGCAATGAAGAATGTCAAAAGATACTTTAGTGTCCAAATCTTTAAATTACGAACTTGTTAATATTTTTGTCTGGTATTGTCAATTTATGTATCTAAATACATGACTTGTACACATATCATAATTGAACAGGAATTACTGTGTACTGATATGTTTCTTATCAACATCAAATAAACAATTTCAAAGAGAAATTGCACAGAAAATATTTGAAGCGGTTGTTAGTGTTAAATCGTTTTGTTTGGAACTACTTACAAGTTTTCCATATGCATCTGGAGATCGAGGAGGTAGACTAAGTTGTAATCATGCTGCAAGTAAACCGGTTTAATATTAAGATTATTCTACTCTTTCAATTAAGATTGTTACAGACAATTTTAGCGTGAAACTAATAAAATTCAGTTTTTTACCTCCTGCAAGTTAATTTTATTTGCAGTAACGTATATAAGCAGCCAAATCTTCAGTAATTCAATTTTTTTTCGACTCCATTCCTACAAATATGCCAGTGTGTTATGTGTACTTTATGTGCGTGTGGTGCAACTGCTACTTTTTCTCCCTATCTGTCAAGATTAAGTATCACAACCGACTATACAGATATAAACACTCAACACACACACACACCGCGAGATTATTTATATCAATACAACAAGCAAGCAACACATGTTCTTTCTACTCTACAAAGATAAGTTGCGAAACAAAAAGACATTTTGACTTCTATTTTAACCGTAAAATACCTATGATGCATACGTGTTATATTTAACTTATCATAAGTTTGAAACGGCGGAACTAAACTAATGCTTTTAGGTGTATAATACAAAGGGGGATGTAGTTAATTAAAATCTCGACGCTTTTGTCATGGGATTCAAGGAAAATCCCTCCGCTTATTGTACTTCATAACACGAACACGATTTTGATGTGCAATAAATCTCAGTGCACAACCCTGTTTTTATGGATTTTTGTAAAAGGTATTATAGGTGGCGGAGGTGTGTTATTAGATTCTGTAATATAATAAAATTCATATGTTGCGCACGGGATGTAATTATTATAAAGAAATTTCCTTTCAGTGAAATAAAAAATGAGGGTCGTTAAATTTTGCAGTTGACAAAGTATAGTGTTTTTAGAAAAAATATATACAAAGACGCAAAAGCGGACATTTAAATTTTAAGTAGACATTTTGTTCAATATACCTAGCTAAATTATGGAAGGTTAAAATGGTTATTTTTAAATGTCATTTCAAAATTTTATTGTTAGGAGAAAAAGAAAAGAATCTTTTACGTGACATGAAGCATGGGCTCTTTTAATATCTTCCAACTTTTGTTATTGACATAACCAGAATAAATATTGATTATTGAATTAAATAAATTTAGTAGATAGATGCCTGGAGATTGTTCATCAACACAATATTAAAATATTTTTCCGAGCAACAATTTAAAAATAAAACCGAGTTATCAATTGAAAAAACCTACAAGATCTTGTCCTTCTACCTCCCACAAAAACTTTAATAATAACAATCGCAAGAATAATATGTGTATAATTATATTAGCTTTGTTTGCAATGCCTACATAATTCGGTGCAGTAGGACACCGTATTCAATGGAAAAAACCGATAAAGGTAGAAATTCGTTCACCTACTATTAAACGGCAGTCTCTTCGCTTTTACCTCCGTGGATGCGTTCCACATCGAGCCGACCTGTCTAAAAACCTACAAACAATCTATATTTATACAAATCAATAAGTACGACGTAGACGTTGTAGCAGACCCAGACGTATTAATATGAAAATGCAAATATTGCCAATGTTATTGACTATTCATATTTGCGGTAAATTGCACAAAAGTATGTGGTAATGTCGTAAGCACAACCACGTGCATGTATGTATATACCAATGTCATTCTTATTAAAATACATAATTACAGACGTTTTACATACCCGTTTTATTAATTGCATCAACTTCAGGTGTTTAACTTTTTTTTCCTTATTTTTATAATCGTCGCATTCAACTGTGAACTAGTAGCTTTGTATGTGAACTGGTGATATTTTAAAACCATTACATTTTAAAATGAGAATTCATTGTTAATTATGCCTGCAACAAAAAGAAACTAGAAAAGTAAATAATAAGAATATGGTCGACCATCCTAAAATTTTTACATGGAAACCTGTATGTTGAGTTTTATTTGGGGTAATTAAAATAACATCAAGGTCACAATTATATTTAAAATAATCAATACACACACTATTTTAAGAATCAGTGAAATACAATTTAATTGATTATGATTAAAATATTTAGTAAATTACCATTTATTATCGGTCTAACAAGAAAGAAGAAAGGATTGTAAAAATGTGAAATCGAGACTTTCGATGCATATGGCCGAACTGTTAATTTCCACAAAAGAAGCTATGTAGACAGCTTTAGACGCTTCAAACTTTGTTAAGAATCTTTTTTCCAGAAAAATCCAAAGGATCTTTGATTACAATCTACTATTTATTGATTAATTTTCCAAGCTTCTCAATCAGTACAATCCAGTTCAATGAATAATATTAATTGAAAAATTCACAGTCGAGGTTTTTGACAGTTCTGGTCAGTACTTCGAATCGGTTCTCAAATTTCTTTACGATTTATTTCATTTAATGAGTAAAATTTATTTTAGTCAACAAGTGTAAATGAGCTAAAAAAAGATTATTGGAGATTCTGGCCTGCCATTTCGAGCATTCACACATATATTTAATCAGAAGACTTAAGTGTCCAAAAAGGACAGTTTTGGGAAACACTTGTTCAGCAGAAACAATTTAATTGGCTATGAAGCTTATGTCTAATTTTCATGGTAGAACACCAAACCAAAATTAAGTAACTGCGACTTTTCATACCAATTAAGGTCTTAATGATCTGTGTGGATGTTAGTACTAATGCCAGTAACCTCTAAAATCACTCCGGCAGTCAACAAATGCTTTTTGTGCATTCATTGATCAGTGGAAGCTAAACTTATTTAAGAAGCAACAAAGCCATACAATTTAAAATGATCTCTTAACTGGGTATTACTCTGGTAAAAAATGAATTTTGTCCACTTCCTATTTCCAAAATTATGCCAGTAAGTCGCTATAGAACAGCGACGAGTGGTTTTTCTAAACTGTCATAAAAAAACAGTCTCTATACAATACGCCTGAAGGCCAAAGTACGAGATAATTTTGTGTTCGGACGCACGTTTTCGCCCGAGGAAGATACAAGCAGTTGTTCATCAAAAGATTTTTGGCAAAAGGTGTTGTACGTTGAAAGAAAAGGGAAAAGTTTATTGATCATCTGCAGATAGATACCTAATGAACTACACTTTCTCTACAGTTGTGGTAATCAAAAAAGTATTTTATAGACAATAATGAGAGGGTGACAGCTTATAGTGGCCGTTTTTATTTAAGAAGGTGAGAAAAGGGAAAAGTTAAATCTTCCTGCAGATAATTTTCTATTTCTAGGTAAGTTTCAGGAGGCAAAAGCAAAAGGAATAGATAGTCAATTACCGAACTGATTTAGGCACTTTCAGTTCGACTAAAGTAACAGAAGATGATATGGGTCTTGGTAGAATCCGGTCCTTCATCGAGTTAACGTCCTACCTAGATAGAATCGATTCCGAGGGTTATATTGCGACAGAATTGGGCTAAGTGGTGAATGTTGAACTGTTAAGACAGTAGAAAATAGATAATATTGAAGACAGTGTGAGGCCTTGGGAAACACAAGTGCTATTTTTTTGATGAGATCGTCAGGAATGCGGGAAAGTTTCTGTAGGTGTTATGTAGATGTGAAAGGGCCGGTGTATTTTGAAGGAATAATATTGATAACATAAACATTTCTGTTTCAAAATTAACCAAGTATGAAGTAGGAAACGCAGCACCAACCAAATATATTTTGATTCTCGGTTAAGATTACAGAATTCCAAAGATCACATAAACTTAAATAGCTCGGATCAAATTTAGTCGTTATTGCCACATAAACATTAAACACCAACCGTCAGCTACAAATACTAATAATGCGTCTTATCAATTTTGTCATCTCTCAACATTGGGAAAATAAATTCTCAGGAATATATGACAACATATTTGCTTTATAGTTTAGCACCCCCTGTGTAATAATATTTTAACAGCTCTACACGTGTTACAAGATATGGCATTTATGTTTAGCAACATAAATTTCATATTGTTAAAGGCAGTGGAAACTTGAAACGAAACTAATTCTAATTCCTTTGTTTGGGTGATGAAAATTTTACGATCAGTTTTACTATTATTAACTTTATGCCCCAGTCAATAGTTTTACGATCATAAAAGCAAGTTTGAACAAAAAATGGTTTTTGCAGAAAAAAAAGTAACTTGAGATGAAAATTACGATCCATTGTTCAACCTACGAGATTATTATTCCTCTTTTAAATATTAAAAACTTGAAAAATAATACAAATGTAAGGATCACCGGTGAATGGAAGAAAAGGAACTTTCATATAATTGAATTTTTTCAAGTACCTGCACAGCAAAGGAAAGAAGACAATCCTCAGATAATACAACAAAAATGAAATTCAGGACGATGATAAGCCACGTTTTACATCATAAGCAAAATTGATGCAGAGGAAAAAAAGGACTCCTGGGTGAAAAACGAGAACATCCCTCCACATTTGGGTCGGCAGCTCAATTTCAACATGTATTTTAAAGTTTTAATTGGTAGATCTCCCTTGGGTTTGCATAACTTACATAATTACAGAAATAATGAAAAATTACGAGGAAAATGCTACGGGCATTACATTTGAATATTTTTCCTTTTTTTAAATGAATTTTAAATTGAATAATAAATTAGTGCTCTTAATCAGAATAAATAACAATACTAATAATGTAAAACATTATTATTTTTTATCAATATGTTTAATGATCATTGGATTAGCTTTTGTTTAAAATTCCGGCTTCAATGCTTAACCCTTTGCGATTGGCTGTCGATAAAACAATTTCATTATTACATAGCAAACCTAATTAAAATTCAATAAGCGAATTATATTATCATAACGAATCTTTAAATCAAAGAATTTCTGTGTTTAATTTTACAATCGTCAACATATAAAAACTATTATAAGATGCCAACCGAGTAAGAGCAAGTTATACAGACACGATAAAAACCACTTACTATTAGAAGGAGCGCGTAGAAATTTCCAAACTTTAAATAACAAAAAACCACCATCAAATTGTACAGTTAAATTATGTTAACGCACGCAAGGTAAATTTAAATCGACTTGAACCCGAGGCATAGAAGAAATTGCAAAAATATTGTACATATATTAGGGTAAATAATAAATAAATACATAATAGACGAAGATCAGAAATAACAAAATTAACAACGAGGTCATCCAGCTCTTTTTTCTAACTGTTATTTATGTGTGTTTTTCAAGACTTACAATCATTCTCTCTTTAATAAAACGTGATATGAGGCGCCTATTATCATCATTTATCACAATTTTTCTAGAGCAACGCAGATAAAGAAAGTGAGTACTGCGAAGGCATTCGAAACGGTCAAGCAATTTTATCCTTTCATTTTTGATTTAAAAGCTACTATTGTGTAGTTGAAAATATTTGAAGAGCAAGTACGTTTTTGCTATGCTATATATAACTATCGAAGATAACAGAACCGGCTTTAGAAAGTTTTATCTTTAAACAACAAAGTGAACGAAAAAAACTCGTTTGTATTTGGTTTGTTTCATCATCCAATTAAAAATTTACTTCCTCAATTTAAAAATACTCCTTTAAAAAATCCAAGAAAGATCAGAGTTTGAAATAGAAAAAAGAAACGAAACGCCTTAAAAGATTTTTTCTTTTATTTTCTAAACCTTCATGCTAAATTTAAGTGTGTGATTATTTCAATATGTTGATTTCTTCTTCTTTGTCAAATAAATTCAAAATGCGCTATTTGGGTCAGGTCTGTTTTATTTTCTGTAGCTTTACAAAGAGCTCCATATCAAATTAAGTTTCTGCAGAAGAATACGCAATATCTAGTTGACATTTTTATATTTATTATATCAAACAGATAATTACTTGCAATTTTTGTAATTTTAAACAAGTGAAGAACTATAAACAGTATATTCAGTATTTTAGAATTAAACTTGATATCTGTTGTTATCCTCTTCCAACTACTGTAATCAAATGCTGTGAATAAAGACGGCTAATACTAGAACTGTGTAGAACCTTCATTAACTCAACAAAAGAAATATCTAGTCTTGGTGATTATTAGATGAACTAGTGTTTTATGACAACCCAATTCTGTGGTTTAGCAGAAAGCATCTCAGACATGTAGTGGAGAAGTAATTTAGTAATGCACACCACAAGAAAATGGATTTTGACACCAAGACTCTTTTTTAGACTGCCAATACACAAGCTTGAAATATTGTTGACAAACGGCGTCATTGTTGGTCCATTTATAAACTAAACAGTGAACATATCAGGATTCTTTTTTTACCGATTTTGACCGATTGGGGAGCTTGGAAAAATATATACAAAGCAAAAATCGTCAATTTTTATCGATTTCAATTCTCTCTTGTATTACAGATAACCATGGCCAAAGAGTGATTTCACCTTTCCATCAACAATATAACGAGTTTGTTCAAGTCTGCATCAAAATAAACGTGTCAACCTTGTTCTCTTATAGTGTCTCAGAAATATATAATAAAAAAAAAAAAATAGATGACGCCAAAAACTGCGAATGGCCAAAAGTTCGAGTCTTCATTCTCTTGTAACAAGAGAACATCCATCAATGTTTTTGGCAATGGAAATTCATTTTCCAATTCTTTGTACAATCAAAATACTAACGATTTTCTCAATTCTGACATTATGCCACTCTACCGGACTAGCGTTAATCTGAGAGTCTTCACATGAAAGGCATCCCACTATAATATCTATCAAAGGTTGTTGTGATGGAAAACTTTTATTTTATTTGTCCACAATTTCATTTATTTTCCTATAGTCCAGTCAATAAGCTGGGAAAAAAGGCCGAATAATAAAAAACACAAAAAACAGCACGAATTTAAAAAAACTTTCTTGCAATGTATTCTATATGACCCCAGGATCATTCATAACTATTGAGACCTTGCCCCTCGTCCCCCTTCTATCACCAAATCGCGAAATCAACCCTTTTAACCATCCCCTTTCTGGAGATTTTTCTTTTTTGTAAAAGTTTCCAAATTCTGGCTCAAAAATGGGTCCTAGGAGGTTATTCTAGATGCTGATCACGAATCTGATATATTAGTTTTCCGAGAAAACCATCCTGGCCGTGTAAAATCGGAAAATTTGGCACAATGTCTGAAAAGATTTTGAAATTTCAGCTCGAGAATTGGTTCTAGATAGTCCTATGGATTGCTGATCACAAATCCGATATTAGTTTTCTGGAAGAACCATCCTGGCCGTGGAAAATTTTGCCATTTTCTTCATTTTTCTCATGTTTAACCGCTCTTAGGTGGCAGTTCTTCATCTCGCTTTCAATATAGTTGACATGTTTGGAACCAATTTTCACTGTTGCAGTGATAATTGCGGAAAACCCGTAGAAAATCATTGGGAAATTTTCAAAAAAGAACTTGTTTCATGTCGATTTCTGGGTAATAGCATGCTGCCACTTCGAAAATAACAACGAAAACATCTAGAAAAACACTTTAAATTTTCACATTTTCCAAGACCAGGTTGGTTTTTTCGGAAAACTAATATCGGATTCATGATCAGCGACCCAAAAAAACTATCTAGAACCCATTTTCGAGCTAAAATTCCAAACATTTTTCCAGAAATTAGGCCAAATTTTCCGTTTTTCCACGGCCAGGTTCACTTTTCCGGAAAACTAATGTCGAATTCATGATCAGCGATCCAAAAAACCTCCTAGAAGTCATTTTTAAGCTAAAACTCACACATTTCACACATAAAAAAAATCTCCAGAAAGGGGATGGTTAAAAGGGTTGATTTCGCGATTTGGGGCAGAAGGGGGGTGGGGGAAGGTCTCAATAGTCATGAATAGCCTTGAGGTCATATAGAACTCATTGCAAAAAAGAGTTCAAATTCGTGCTGAGTTTTTTGTTTATTCTCCCATCTCATTGAGTGGACTATTAGTTTTTAAACATTACACTGAGAAAAGCAGACGACGCGGGTAATTAATGTAAAATTTCCTTCAGTTGAAAATTAGATGTCGATCGCTGACAGATTCAACGTTTGTTAAATGGTGCCCTGTACGAAAGAAATCTGAAATCTGAAACCTTAAATTGAAGATTTTGGTAGTTATGATAGAATAATCGAGTCAATTAATGGCGAATAGACGTCATTTTACACTTATAAAGAGCGAGCGTTACGACTTTGGATAGAAATCAATATAGACTTTTCAAGTAATTTAAATTCATTTCCTTTAAGCATATTTTTCAGTTGCCACTTTTGAGGTTAGAATTGTCATTCACCTCTTCTAATCCTTTCAACTAATTGGATTTCATCTAAAAATCAAACTAGTGAAAAGCCTTTCAAATGTGCAAGTTTAGTGACAAATAACTCTGGTAACACAGTGAATATCTTTCTGACAGCACAAATGTATTACAATGCGATAGCCCATTATGTCATAAGAGGATTTTATGATACAAAAACACGTCATTTGTAATACAGTGCTATTAATTATGGTAATAAGTTCTCGACCTTTTTGGAATAAATTAGTTGTGGTTTCTGTATTTTCTAGAGAAATACCAAACGGTAGCGAAAAGCTATTTTGTGACAGTTACACATTTAACGGATTAGGGCGTTTGGTTGGTCTCGTATTCTCAAAAACCTCACATTAGACAAAAGAATTGCTTGCAGTTAAAACTTGAAAAATAATTGCCACTGGTACAATCTTCAAAAATTGAACGAACAATGAAAACGATGTGTGAAAGGAAAATAAATACAAGGTTTTACTGGATTGCGGACTTGTTGGAAGCTTCATTTCGGATGCAGCGGGTCTTCAACTCTTCAACATTCTTGACGAGTAAGCGTTACAGAAAATGACAATGACTACGTGATTTAGAATTAATTATAGATATCTAATGCAAAAATTTCGTTCCGCGTTTTTAGAATTCCCAAAAAGCTCTTAATTCCCATTGGAGGAGAAAATATTTAATGCGATACGATAATAATTTCAGCCTCTTCACGCAAATAGGTTTAACGTATACAGGGTATTTCAAAACTACAAGGAAATCTCGAGATACAAGGTATTATAAAAGTTTATAAAAAAAATTACAAAATAGTATGGTCCTAAACACATACACAGAATTTTATATCAATACTGAGGATTTTAAATCGGGTTTTAACTTATAGAATTAGATGTTACGCAATAGTGATGCATTTTATAAAAAAGATGTACAGCTTTTTGCACAAATAATGTCGCAAACCATTTCTTTAATAAAGCAATTAACTAAATAATACCAAATCTAATTTCATATTAATTATCCAAAGTCGTCTTATGGTCTCTTAGAAAACAACTTTTATGTAATTAATGCTAAATCAGATTTCGTGTATTTGATCAATTCATTCATTAAGAGAATGTACTGCAACATTATTTATGCAAAAAGCTGTACCTAACAATAACTGTTTTTACCATGTTGTGTGTCGAGTTCGAAAACATTAGAATTATTGGTTTTTGCAGAGGCGTGGTATATTTTTCTTAGAGAATCTGATGAACGTATGGAATTTCAAAGATTAGAAATTTTTAAAGTATTGGTTTAGTGAGTAGACAATATAAATTTGACATGGGATTCTCCTTATAGAATTTTCATATTACTTATTATTATACAATACACTGTCAATTTATGGATCAGCCTTACAATAACCTTTGCATACAAACAAAAATACGAAAGAAATATAAATAGAAACAACTTCCTGATACATTTTAAAAGTCTATGTCTAATCGATTGATTATGGTAATATACGTTATCTTTAATAGTAACCCACTGCACAAAGGTTATATAAAAACATATCACAGTTGGAGTAGTTAAAAAATACAGGAAAAGAATACTACCATTAACCTTCTTTATTATTATAATTTTCATTATGACAAAACATGAAATAAACTGCCGTTTTCGATAAAAAATTTATTTAATAGAACTGGTTTTCCATTTTTATCTAAAAATATCTGGAATAGCTTTTAGCGAAGCTACCCAATTTTTTCCAATTCTCCTATTAAATAATGTTTCAAGGTTACGTAATAGCATTACATCAAATCGATTATCGTTTTCTTCCTAATAAATTGGAACAAACAAAATTAACAATTTGGTGACCTTTTTAAATATTATAGCAAGAACAGACAAAGCTACTAATTAATTATCATTGTTAATAAAATTTTATAATTCCGTTTAACCAATTATGATTTTTTATTGCTTATCATAATTAATCATGTACAAAAAAATCGTGAGTTTCATCATTACAAGTTTTATGATTTGAAGGGTACAATAATTATTACATTGGGCAATCCGAAAGTAATCAGTACTCAGATAATCAGTAATTTGATTAACGATTTATTCCTATAAAAATGTGTATAATAACGAGAAGATGAAAGGAAGATCTGAGAATAAAAAATAATAAGTAAATATCGTGCATGGGAACTCAGAACATGACTCGTGTTTATATTATATAAAGCTATGGTTTTATCTTTAATCAAAAATTGCGTAAGTCCCTAGAAAGAAAAAAAATATATAAAAAAACGAGTTTTTACAGGCCGAAACTTCACATCAAAATTGTTATTTTCTTCCTTCTTGTTGGTGCCATTCAACGCAAGTTAAGTGCATTCTTTGGAAACAATGTACGCAATAAATTCCCCTTGTCCGCGTTATTTCACAAGCGAAACTGACAAGAAGCTATTATGGCCACTCAACGTTTAAGCTTCTATCTTTACGGCAATTGCAGTTTATGTAGTTGTTACTTTTTTGCGTTTCCGTACCATCTACAGTAAAAGTACCAAAGAAATAAAAGAGGTATGGACGATTAAATATTATACGGAAGTTAAGAATTTTGGGTTAATACAAACATCCATATTAGAACTAATTTGATTTTTTGTATTTGTATTAAATCTTAATATGGATTATATTTTTTTACAAATAAGGTTAATTAAAAACATAATCAATCATCATAACAAGGTTGGTAGAATGATAATTTCATCTTTTGAAATTTACATAATTAAAATAACAAGTTGGAGTATTTTCTATACAAGTAGTGTTTACTTAAAATCATTCGTTTTAGTTAGGGTAACCTTGATCTTTAAACTATCTATCTTTCTAGCAATCTGGAGCAGCCGATAGAATCCCCCGACTTACTTGTATGGTATAGGTTCTTGATTAGGCTAAGAAAAGTCAAGTCTTGGATTTCACACAGGATCAAGATGATACTGCCCCAGAAATATACAAGACTTGAGTTTAGTTAGGCTTCTTTATTCTCAAAACCATAGTGATACCAGTCGTTTACGTTTACTTACACGGATTTCTTCACGTTGACATTCAAAGCGCTTAGCTAAAATCACATCGCATAGGCACCCACCAACACAATTTTAAGTAATGTCAAATCACATTGATATAACAAATTATTTTCAGGGTAAGTAATCGTAATTGACAAAATTATTTCTAATCGCCGTTATCTTCCAACAGAAAGTTTTATCCTGCATCAAACGATGTTCTTGTACCTATCCGTAAAAGTTACGACACCACAAAATCCAAACACGTTTTAGCGATTACAGGTATGTTTTAGCATTCAATTTCTCAACATTAAAAGAACTCTTGTATGCAAAAGTCGTTGCTCAACTTCAGAATAAGCATAATGATGATGTTAGTCCTTCGGTTATCTACCAATTGTGAAAAGTTTTTCTCGCTGCTTGACCAGTACAGGAATTAAAAATAGTATACATGGCTTACTATATTTCTAGACTTCAGAATTGACAGTACTTAGGCAATAGTGATCATTGGGATACTTTTAGATACTTACCTTCTGCATTTAGTTAGCTTTAGATATGATAAACCAAAGTGTCAATGGATACATCAACACATAATTCAACATCTCAAAACGCAGAATTGTACTCTTTTTGGGAGCTATTCTAGTCCAACCCATGGATCGCCAAGATTCAAAACGTACTATTGGGTGAATACTATTTATTAAAGAAGAAAATGATAAATAATTCCCCATATTTGCTTTTATCTGAAATTCATTTGTTATTTCTTCGATGTTTTGCAAAGCTTTTTAATCAAACACACAGCCAAAGCATGTGTATTTATCACTATCCTACTTTAAAATTGAACTATTACTTTCTCAACCGATACAATCAAGTAAAATGTAACATATAGTTTCCCAATTATGGGAAAGAGTCCAAAACGTAGAACCAACCCGTTGATTATTCCTGAACTAAAATGACAAGCGCTGGTGAAACTACACTTCCACAATTATTTAATTTCCGTTTAGTTAGTCTTGCGCTGTAAAAACGAATTTTGCGTATTGGATGCATTTCTTCTTCTCCCTTCTTCTAGTTTTTTTTTCAAGGATGAAATACCAAGTGGAAAAACTAACAGCATCAACGAATCAAGTTCGATAATATTGGCTTAATGTTTACAGAAACTAATCAGTTGTTATTCATAAGTGATAAGTATGTTTGATGTTTCTGGCCCAACCGTAGGCCACCGTAGATGCCCTGTCGGAAGGTGAAATCTAACCGTAGGCCACCATAGGTGGTCTGGTGAAAGGCAAAGCCGGATTCCACAAGGTTAGTTTTCCATACGAAGACACTACGTGTTTCGCGCTTGTCATCACTATTGTGAAATTTTAATCAAGAAGATTAAAATAAATTGATTTTCAGACAAAAATCATATGTATAAAGAAAAAATTGCTCCTAAAGACTTACTTCAGTCAAAGCTATTTGAAAAAGAAGAAGTAGAATAAACAATGTATCAATAGCCTACCAATATCTGTAACGTCCCACATGAAAATGAAGCTCGACCTCCGTTTTTCATTATCGAATAAAAGATAATGGCGCGTAGAAGAAATACAAACAAAAGTTTTGAAACAGTCCAATTTATATTGTCTGAATTTTTATGACATTCACTTGCCAAACCTTACAAAATTTTTATCATAACGGTACTCTCCCACTAGTATTCTGTTGATTAAAATAGACACCATAATGCAACTTTTTAACACTCCCGTGTATACACACTAAGCTTAAGTGCAACAGGATTAACATAAAAAATGCTCTTAGAAACAAATAAAAAAAAATTCTTATTGATAAGATATCAAGCCTGAAGTGTTTCTGAATGAAGAGCTAATTTTTTGTTGTAGATATTTCCTTTTTTTTTCAAGTAGATTTTTCTGACCTTCGCTGTAGTTAAAAAAATGCTACATTAAAAAATAATAATAATAATACATATAAGGTAGATAAACGTATGTAGGGGTATTTAAGTATACATAAAAAAATAAACTAAGTATTTATACATTAACCTTGAATATTATACAATCGATTGTATTCAAACATTACAATACCCCACTCACTTTCCATCATCTCAATTGAAATTCTAAAAATATTTACAATACAAGCTTCGAAAGAAAAAATCGAAATAATTTGAATTATTGATTTGTTGAGACTAATTAATTTTCTTCCGTATTATTTATGTATGCATGTACGTTTGCTAAAGATGTGTTATCATAAAAATAGATTTATCTTATTAAAGGCAACTTATAATCAATCAACTTAATTTTACGAGAAAAGTGAGATTTTTTAAAACAACTAAGAATTATAAAAAAGAAAGTACTTGAACATTAGACTTTAGTAATTATACATATCTGCGCTTATTTACAAGTCATGATAGAGTAAAGAGAGGAGACAATTTTATTCTATTTTCAAAAGACAAACATGATAAAGTCCTATTATCAAGGCAAGGAAACAAGTGTTGTTTTTCATAAGGAAGATAAGAGTCATAAAACAAAATCTTCTTTAAAAAAATTCCTATCACAAATTACGCATTTAACAATACTGTGTTATAGTATGTTTAAAAAGATGAGAAATTTCTATTTTTCAGCCTGTAAAGGAAACAAACAAATTGAAAATGCGAACAAAAGATGTCAAAAGCAAGTTCTCGTGACAAAAGTAACAAAGTGTACATTAAACAAAAGTGAAGGGCTTTTGTGTTTATCCTTTTTTTTCAACTGTTTAGAATCAGTCTGTAATGAAATAATAAAAACACTTTCATTTTTTTAATGTAAGATAGAAACAACCTCATCTGTGCTTTCCCACACCCTCTAAATATTTTCTCCATTACTAATCTAACAAATTAGAAAGTGTCTATACTTATTTAAAATTAATAACCACAAAAATTCGCAAATTATGTGTATGACGAAAATATCTAGATTCATATTATTAACTTGCCAAGGTCGTTTGGCACAAAAAAATTGTTTTCACATATAGATCACCTATGTATAAATAAATATTAATTTATGCCGTTTGCCTGTAAAAAATTGACTGCTTGATGGTTATTATTACAAACAGTATGTTTCGATTTTCAGCTACACAAGTACACTCCCCCGTATTGATTGAAAACTTTTATTAGTTATTACAATTCTTTAAATGGGTCATTTCACGCTTTTGAAATTATTCTAATCAAAGCATCAGTTTACCACCAATAAACAAAATTTAAAAGACATAGCCGACTTTTTTTTATCGAGAAAAAAATATTCCCATTATTCTGATAAAATTTTCTTAAGTGTTTGTAAAAAAAGGCCTACTATGTTTTTCCGAATTTTTTACATTATTTTTAATCGCAGTAGGTTTGGAGCGCTTTAAAAAGTATGAAAATATCTCCTTTAAAGATGATGTACAACCGATAAAGTTTTAAAATTATTTTGACAATAAAAAAGCAAAATACAAAAATGTATAGATGTAAACTGAGACATACTGCACATAAAACTGCTTTTGGCTTTGTTTAATGAGCACATTCTTCGTGCTAATTAAACGTCTAATTTTCACTAATTACATGTAAATAACATTTTTGAAAAAATTCCTCCTACTTTTATTATTAAATAAATAATAAATCATGTGCAACTTATCAGCGCTTACTTAAAATTTCAAATCTTGGCAATTTGACTGCAATATGACCAAATTTGGTCTCCTAGCCTTAACTCTTATTACCTTTTACTTGACATATCAGATTTTACCCACCACATTGGTTTACTATAAGAAATCTTTTCCGTTATCAAAAAAGGGTGGTATCTAAGTATCATATAGAAATTTTTTCTTCTTCAAGATCTAGTAACACAATTTACACAAAACCTCGCCCAAACAGATTTTTTTGTTTGAAAAGTTTACCAAGCTTTGTGTGTTTCGAATTTTTATTAGAATATAAGGATTAGCTGTAGAGCTACTATCATCGCCTCCCATACAAATTCTGATGAATACAATAATACTTCAGATTTTAAGAATACATTTGTGTTCGTTTTCTGACTTCCACCAAGATGAACACAACCAAAAAAGATCAC